>JARFOC010051725.1:0-20196 GCA_031763485.1 Osmoderma eremita | reverse complement strand
CCAGCAGTGGTTTTGTTCAAATAAATTGTGCTTGAACGACAAAAAAAACGAATTCTCTATTATTTCACACTGTTCAGCGTGCCGAAAATATTACTTGTAACCTTCATGTTGGTACTACACCTTTGCAGCAACTGCACTCTGCTAGATTCTTAGGGGTCATAGTGCAGGAGAATCTGTTGTGGAATTAACACTGCGACTATCTTACGAATCTCTTGCATCAAAAAGCTTACCTATTCCGTACCTTAAAATCTACTTTGTCTTTGGAAACCCTTGTTTCCGTTTATTATTCTGAAATTTAGACCTGGCTTAATTACGGAGTTCTTCTTTGGGGAACTTCTGCAGCAAAAAAAAAAGTTTTTATAGCTCAAAAGCAAGTTATCAGAGCCGTCAGTGGCATAAATCTGAGAGATTCATGCAAGCCTATTTTTATCGCATATGAGTTCTTATCTCTACCTTCTCTCTATGTTTTGGAAGCTCTCTGCCATGTACATAAAAACAAAGATCAGTACTGGATTAAACACAGTGGTGTTCATGCATACGAGACTCGTCATTGTAACAATGTATATCTATCCGCACATCATTTAGATATTTATGCTAGGAGTCCTCCAATATTTAGGCAGAAAACTTTACAACAAATTGCCATCTCATTTTAAGGAATGCATTAATTTTAAACAAACAGTCAAGAAATTTTTAATTAGTAAATGTTATTATTCCATTGACGAATTTTTTCTTTGATCCCGTATAATGTGTTTGTCGTTCTAACTGATCGTTTCTGCATTTGTGTATTATTATTTTACTTATTTAAGTTTATGTTTAAGTCTAAATTTATTTAGGTTTTCCTTAGTTTTAGGTTTGTTTGCTTCTTTACAGGCGCCTTAGCTTATTTTTGTCTTTTGCACTCTTAACTGATTCTGTTGTCTTTGGCACATTTGAATAAACAAACGTTACTTACTTACTTCTATATCTCGTTACTGCCTACGTCAACGGTCTTACAAAACCACGGAGGATATGAAGCGGGTAAACCGAATAGCAGAAACCATAAGATCACGCATTTACTGTACACGGATGATATGAAACTATACGCCAGAATAATAAGGAAAATGCTGGAGGTTATAAAAGGTTGATATAGTGATGAAGTTTGGAGACGTGAAATGCGCAGTGTACCAGTTCATAGAGGAGGAGGCTCGAATGCAGAGGAGGATGTCGAATTGGTGTACGAGACAACGCTAGAACATCTATTATCTTCACTTACCTCGGTATGTCGCAACGGAACATGCACAAACATCAGCTATGAGCTATGAGTCCATCATAGTTACAATCACTTGAAAAAATATGGACCTCTGACAGCCAAGAACACAGTACAAGCGACTAACATACTCGCAATCCCAATATTTACCCATAGCTTTGGCAAGGTCAAATGCACCGTTGAACATATTATGGCATTAGAAGCAAGTACCCATAGATAACGACAGAATCTCGTAGCCACTATGCGCGTGCGTCGACGCAAAGGCTATGTAAAAGAAGAGATAACAACGAATACCGCAAAGACAAAAAGGAACACTCGGCCGTTATGAAAAAGAAACTGAAGACACAAATACAGAATTTACTCCAACGAGCGCATCACGAAAAACGATGCATGGTACTTTAGAAATATGGAGATACAACAACTGTCGAAAGAATTCATGTTTGGATTTTTACGGTCAGATAGGCTAAATATATAGTTCAATATAGTGTGTTCCATAACTTGATCTATAGGAAAAATATGGTTCAAATTCAATAACGAAATGGTTCGAAATGTTGGTCCATTAAGGTGACACCAATTACATCAACAATCGAGGATTTTTTGTATTTTATTTGCCAAAAAATTAGACTGTGCATTTCTCAGGGTTAAGTTTTAGGCAATGCCCTGTACATAAATCAATCAAATTAGTAATGTCTGTTAAATTGCCTAATAGTGGAGTGAACATCTCCAGGAAAGGAGGACACATAGCTGAGTGTCATTAGAGAAGGGATGATAATTTGATACTATATCAGCAAATATATTGGTCGTGTATATAATGAATAAAAAGGGCCCAAAATAGAACTATAAGAGAGAAAGCTGCGATTTGACATATGTACATGTCTGTGAAAATGTCCTCTAAATACGAAAATACGAAATTTAGATCCGTTTTTGTAAGAATGGAACCTGTTTGTCTGCCACCTTTATATTGATGCTGTTGTAAGAAATAAAAAATCATTAATTGTACAGTGTACATCAACTTCCATACCCAGATTGTAGTTTTGAAAATAATTTGAAAAACTAAATTTTTGGTAAATTGGTTCATTTATTGATATCGTCGTATCAGCTTTATACTCTAGTAATAGTGATGAATACAAATTAAACAAAATAGAATTGGAATTGCTTCATTTTTCATAGCTTACACAAAGTATGTAAACATGGACTAAACTAAACTTGGACGATTGGCAAGCGAGCAGGCAGTATTGGCAGAGAGATGCGCGTTTGTTCATACGGGCAAAATATCCTTTATAAACAACGCTTACTTTCGTACAGGTTTAAGTACTACGTATCGTCCAGGTTTACTTTTGTGGCATCGCACATACATACAGACATTATTTACGTTGGAATCCAATTGAATTTGTGTTTTCAATAAGGTAGGTATTGTATTGCAATTCACAAATTTTTTGCCATTGAATAACACAAATACTTTGTAACTTGCTACACTAAAATATGTAAGTATTGAGTAAAAACTTTCACCCATAAAAATGTATTACATTCAATATTCTTCTAGTTTTATCATAAAAAAAACTAAATTTGAAAAATAGATGTTATATTTTTCAAATGAAGCTATTATTTATTTGTTAAACAAATTATATGCTTTTTGCTCGTATTTTTGAAAATACGTCTATGTGAATATCATGTTATGTTACATAAGTATTTACATAGCAAAAATAGTATGTTTACGTAGGAGTAATTATATGTATGTACAAATTGTTACAATAGAAATATTACATATACCGACAACTTTAACCTTCATCGTGAATTGCGGTATGACCTTGTAAATAATTCGGCTGAATAAATAAATTATTTCTAAGAGATTTTACGATGACATTGCTTACAAAAAATCTGCCTTCCAATTTTGAGCATGACCGGTTTATTTATACCACACAAGAAATGAATACTACCAAGAGAAGCAGAAGATACATATCGGAAAAATTAAGAACAAAAATATGCAAAACGACTGGATTCCCCTTTATAATATCATTAAATAGAAATATATACTAAACAAACATAAAATTCCTATTAAAAGAGGACTTTTATGAGAATTGAAGAGTTTTCATTGAGATTTTTTTAATGCGTATAATGGCAATGCCACAGTGGCGGTTCGTGAGAAGCGGCAGGGTAGGCACTGCCCACTCAAACAAAATTAAAGAAAATGAAAGTCCTATGGACCTTGTCAATGCAAAGTCCCATCAAACAATGGTTACCATTCGTATGGGGAAATATTCTGCGTTACTTATCCTGCTAGAGAGCCACGTTCTAAAGTAATTCCGACTTTTATTAATTTTTCATTTAATTTATTAATGAATGTAATAGATCCCCTTCCAAATTTTGTCCATTGCATTTACATAGTTTTTTGATAATGCAGATATTTCACATTACGAAACGGATAACTTCTATCAGGGCAATGTTATTCATATAAAAAATATATTTTGTAAATTTTATCACATTGAATGAAATTACGAAGCAGTGGCTTTTTATGTTGCAAATCAAGCAATCTTCATGAAAAGTCTAAAACGCTAGGGATTATTTATTATGTACAGTGTTAAATTGGTAGTAACTAACATGTATTACTGTGTGTGTGCAATAATGTTAATACTGAAGTCAGTACGTATATTCGTATTTCCGTAGATGATTTGCATTTCTTTCTGGTATTCCTATTGATAACATTCTCTTTTTATTTCTTCAAAATTCCATCTATTATTACATACATCAATAGGAATCTACAAGAGAACGTATTCCACTAATAAACATTAGAAGACTGACATGATATGTCTTTAGAGCATATTTTTAGTAGGTACGTCGGACATTCTATGAAAAATATTTGAAAAATGTAAAACCTGGGTTCATACAATGACGTAACTTAGCAATTATATTTTGAAGAGCATGTATACAGAGTATGTATACAGTGAACAGATAAAGGATGGAATAAATTCATTTAAAATTCAGGTGTTTTTTTTTTCGAACAAATGCTCGGGCCCGTCGATTTTTGATTTTAGTTGCAGTTTTTCTAATGATTATTTCATGTATACAGGTTGAACCAAAAACACGTTGACAGCTCACTTTTTTTTATGAAAACACCTTTTTTATTTCATTTTTAAATTCTACGTCAAATTCTGAACATATTTTATCAACTGTTTTTGAGAAAAATTCACTGTAACTTGAAACATCAACATATTATTATTTATTTAGAAAACGTAGTAAAACGCAATAAAAAATAAAAATTATTTGATCAAATGTTGGAAATGACCTCCACCAACTCCCTGGCAGTACTCGAAACAATATTGAAATTCCTGCAAAACATTATTAACTACGTTAGGTTCTATCAATCTCATTTCGTCTCTTATCCTATTCTTTAAGCCTTCGATGTTGTTTGGTCGGTTAACGTACATCTTACACTTAAGATAACCCCACAGAAAATAATCTAAAGGGGTTAAATCTGGAGATCTAGCCGGCAACTCAATTGGACTCCGTCGGCCAATCCATCGTTGAGGGAAAACCGTATTGAAGTACTCACGCACAGGACGAGTGTAATGGGCCGGAGCTGCATCTTGCTGATACCATAAGAAATCGTTTGGTGTGTCAGGATCATCTGGATCGGGGTATAAAGTGGCAAAACGTGGTGGTAGATCATCTTCTTTCATTACATTTTTGATGATAATTTCCATGTATGTACGTACAATTTAAAAACTCATTAAAAACAACATTACTTTATTTACTTAGGTAGATACTTTTTGGGAATTGTTTATTTATAATATAATATTTTAATTTTCATTTTGCTTACTTTCTTATTATTAATGCTACAGATTCGGTTAAATTAGCAATGATTCAGTGTTTTCAGTGTTGATTAAGGTGCAACTGAGAAAAAAGCAATTGAATGATGCGTTTTTAAGATAATTTAAAATTTAGTATTTTTTTTAAATTGAACAGCCTGTATATTTTTCAATATTTGGAAAGACAATATAATATTTAATTTAAGAGCCCTATACACTTTTGCCCTAATATGAATCCTCAAAAAGTTACGAGAGATTTTATTTTAATACGCGTTTAATACGCGTAATACAGTTTTCTTGCATTAAAAATCGCAGTAGGCTACCGAATCGGTAGAATTAATAATAAGAAAGTTAGCAAGAGTGCCCCGAAATTTTTGAACACCCTGTATAGTTTTATTTAAATTTTCACAATCCCTGACATCTAGACATCTATGTAATCAAATAGTTTTATAATAGGTATATATCATATATATTCACATACAGAAATTGAGCGGTGTCGTCCTTTTCTGACATCTGGAACTGCATCATTATTGCGTGTTTCATTATATATTGCAGCTACGTATTTATGTATATGCTAACTTCTATCACAACTCATTGTTTTCTAGCTCGTGTGACGACTTTGAAACACGCTTAAAATAAAATTATTTATAATAGATAAATTCATTTACTCTATATTTGTTTTAATTATATAATTATGGAAAAAAGGCAAATCTATCACCAAAATTCAATATTATCCCATTACTTTGCATTGCGGAAAAATTGTGGCATAGATCCTCCGAGAATAACTACACTATTACCAAATATGCACTACACCTATTACCAGATATAGTAAAATTAATATTATTTTGTAATAAGTATCACAATTTTGCTTTTGCCGGGTGAGTACTTTTAGATAGCTCTCAAACTTGCGCATCACAAAAGAAGTAGAGATTGGCCTAGAAAATCTTTGCAGTAATTATTATAGTACTAGATTTTTAACACATCAACATCCCTTCGTAACATACACTTTACCAATCTACAAAATCTGCCTCACAAATAATTAAGAATACAGCCGAACATACTGCATATGTATGCGTACCTTTTTGGCAGGTTCTCCCATGATTCAACAAGTACGCACATATTCCAACTCTAGTTAAGTGTGTGAAATGAATTGTATTTGAAATATGGGAACAATTATACTTTATGAAATAGTAATTCGAATTACAGATACATTTTATAAACTCCTCATCTCTATACGATGCAATTAAATTTGAATTTGAGAATAATCTTTGGTAGTTAAAAAGCTTCCTCAAAGAAAGAAGATTTCTGCCAATAGCCGGCACGTACGTTATATACTTCATTTTGTGAACGTACGTGCTGGCTATTGGCACACATCTTCTTTCTTTGATTTATTTAGTCATTCGACGCCGATAAGATCACACGCTAACACGGATATCAGCTAACTGGTAACCTAGTTACCGCTTTTGGGATTGTTCTATGAATCCGCGGCTGGGCGTTAGATGTCTCTGGGATTTTCCTTAAAGACATGTGCTAACGTTTGGTTAATATACGGAGTATTGAACGAGCGACAGGCATTCCTCCAACGTGCACTGATGAGGACCACGGCAGTCCGAAACAACTGTCTGTACGTGAGGAATGCCTGGAACTATACAATCACAGACGTGTTGTATGATCTCAGAGGTATATTTATATATTTTTTTAAATATATTTTTATATACTTCATTTTTTAAAACATATTTTTTATATACTTCATTTTTTTTATCAAAAAAAAGATTCCTGTTTAATTAATTTAGTTATAAAATTGACTGAACGTCCAGTAGCGTGGCAAGTGCATAGTGATTAAGCACGGTATGTAATCTTAAGTTGGAGGGAGTAAAACTGTCATGGCGGCGCCACTCTCCCAGCCCAGCAGATGTCTCTGAGTGAATGTGGTTGGTGCTATTACAAGCCAAATAATTCCTGCTGATTCATGCCCCATGTCACAGAATTTTCTGTGCCCATTTTGTACCACAACGTGTTACATTGGTACAAATTCGTTTCGTGTATATGATGTTTTGCCTGATTAATTTGCAGTTTTGGACTTTTTTAAATAATTCTTCTTGTTTATCTTTTGTTTTTGTAATTTACATATATTATAATTAATATTTTAAGGAATTAATTGCAAATATATCATATATGTTGTTACAGGTACGTTACTTATAGATAGTTATATAATGAGTATGAGAAAACTGGAAATCCACACCTGGGAAGCCAAATACTGAAGTCGCTCAATGATGGAAGAAGGGAGCGATGGAATAGTACGACAGAAAATATGGATTTTACAACCTCCAGCCGAAAGGGATGGGGTTTCCTACGACGACTAGGAGCCCACACCTATACTCACCAGAAAACCTGAATTGTTGTAATGAACTTGTAGACTGCCATACGATAAATAAAAAATATTTGTATAGGTTAATATCACAAGTAGGTTTTTATTATTATTATTATTATTTTTTGTAGTTGATGCACCAATATAAAAGCTTAAATAGAAATTACGTGATAAAATTATAATATTATTATTTATATATTGAAGGAAAATTGTGCTCACCATAATTTACAGCACAATACAATATCTGTAATAAAACAAAAAAATATTTTGATTTTAAATTATGTAGGCATTCAGCTGATGTAGAAAAAACACTCATTGCGAATTTCAGAAAATTGATAATACACATTTATATTAATCGCGCTAATAATACAATTAGAAAAAACGATCAAAGACCGCTACCAGAAACTTATTCGTTATTATACAGTATAAAAAAGTCTGAAATAAATATAGGAATTGAAGGTATTTATTGTTTTTGTTTGTCCTTTTTAAAATTTTAAATACAAGACTTTAAAATTCCTACCAATAAACCTATTTTTTTAATTCTACCGCCACATAACTCTTCCTATCCGTTAGAGCGCTCTGTGCTCCCCATCTCACTCCATTTACTAAGAGATTGCATTCTCTTCCTGTTGTCTATCTGATTAAGCAAGGTTGCGTTTGCGCCGAAACAACGTTCCATAAATAATTGACAATTTGAACAAAATTTTCAAAATTTAGGAAGCAACAAGGGATGAAAATATAATTAGCATAACTAATTTACCATAAAACCAACAAAACTACCCACTGTATGGATATGAAAGAAATTTGTTAATATAATAAGCACTATACACATTTATCTGCAGCACATTTTTATTTGGTTATGTGGTTGGTTTAGTGCTAATGATGAAATTTTAATGTAGTAAATCCTGCGTTATTCTATACTACCAAACCATTCAAGTCAGTATTGTAGTGTTTAGGTAATTCTTGCAACAATCGTCACATGCTAAAGACTGCTATTTACATAAGAAATGGATTTTGACTTGGATAATGACAGCTTTCTGGAAGAAGATTATTACACGGCCCTAAATGTTCCTAAAACAGTATGTATTGTCGTATATTAAAAGAAAGAGTCCTAAATAGTGTTTTAGAATATCAAATACTTGCTAATTTTTGTTTTATTACTAGGCTACGAAGGAGGAAATCAATTATTCTTATAGGCGTTTAAGTCGACTGTATCATCCCGATAAGCATGTTGACCCTAAGCAAAAGGAAAAAGCGGAAATTATATTTAATAAAATTAAAAATGCTTATGAAAGTAATTAAACATGCATAGTATAATCCTGTTTATTACATATTCTTTATTCTGTAGTACTCTCTGACCCACATAGACGAGCTATTTACGATAGTTTAGGTGTTAAAGGATTAGAGACCGAAGGATGGGAAATTGTACAAAGAACAAGAACACCTGCCGAAATTCGAGCGGAATATGAACAGTTGGCAGAAGAAAGAGCAGAAAGGAAAAAGCAACAACAAACTAATCCTCACGGTGCTATTACTGTAAATATAAATGCCACTGATTTATTTAATCCTTACGATGATCTTGGACTTGATGAACTGGATATGTAAGCAATGTTATTTTTTGTCATTTCTTTAATTAAGGCAGTCATTTAATAGCATTTCAAATGATTCACTATTACCTAATATTGAGGTTTCGGGTATGAGTTTTAATCAATCTGTGGAGTTTCCATTAACACAGAAAGACACCTGTACACTATCTGGTCAACTTAACACACAGAACGGCACTGGTGGTGGTGGCGTTAATTTAAGCTGGAGACATATTTACTCCCATAAAAGCTGGGGTGAAGTTGAACTAGTTGCAGGTAAGTTGTCCAAATGTTATCGATTATATGAAGAATATTTACGTTATTTATTTAAAAAAATGGGGAGGTTTGTGTACCTTGAGCATGATACGCACATTATGTGTAGATCAAGTTGAAGTACAGCTCCTTTACTTTGGATGCAGTGTGAAGGAAAGCAGTAATGCACATTAATGTATAATTCAACTGCGGGATTTAAGTATAATCATAGATAGTTGTTACCCATCAGAAAATACATGTTTCTCTGTTTCATGCAATACACAGTTAGTTAGTTACAAAGTTATTGAAAAATATACTGCAGAATCAATAAACAATAAAATCAATTTGCTGTGATATGAACACTTCTCTTAATCGGCGGTGGGTATTAATAAATTTGATAGTAAAGCGCCTATGGTTCAAGGTACATAGCATCACGGTACACGGATCTCTCTTATGCTGTAGTTTTTATTTTATTTTGTAAATCTCTGTTATTTACTTATAGGAAACGGTCCTGCTTTATCTTTAAAAGCATTTAGAACACTTACTAAAAGATTCTTTTGGAATGGAGGCGCAATATTGCAGTTTACACCTCAGGGTATTAGACCTGGAATTATGTCCAGTAGGTATAAATTACTTGCTTTAATTTATCTTTATGTACAAGTACAAGTCTAAAGAATTTAAATATTAATGGGACGATGTTACCATTATTATTTTTTTATACAGCAATAATTGGATGATGCGTGTCTTAATTCTAAAAAGAGGATCTTGTGCGATTTCCTACTCTTTCTTAGCTAAATATTGATATAGTTTAAAAGTGTTATTGCAATTGTATATGCAATTGTTACTAGAAAAAATTATAACTTCGATATTTTCACATTTATCTACACCAAATAATACTTTATTTAGGCAGTTAATTAATCCTACAGAATAAGTTATTGTATGAGGGATGTCTGGTTACTAAGGTACATTTGTGAATGACAGACAAACTACTTTCTTTATAGAAATCAAACATACACTAAGTAAAAGCGTGAACTGTTGGCTACTTTTCAACATAATCGCCGCCCTTATTTTGGCACTTATCCTAGCGAGGCACAAGCTTCTGTAAACCCTCTTCGTAAAAGGTGCGACCCAAATTTGTAAAATACTGCCGTACTTCCTCTTGAACTTCGTCGTCGTCTTCAAATATTTTACCCCACAAATGAGCTTTCAACGGCCCAAACAAATGAAAATCAGAAGGAGCCAGCTCAGCACTCATCCGTTTTAGGTGTTGATGGTTTTTTCGCACACCTTAGGTTCATCGTCCAGAGCTATGCGTCCACTTTACTTTTGAACTGTTTACACCAAACACTAACTTGTTTTCGACTCATAACGCCTTCTCCGTAAGTCTTCAGTATTTTTTTTTATGAATTCGGTAGATGTTTCATTATTTGCATGCAAAAAACGAATGATCGCTCGCACCTCGATCGGAACTGATATTGTGCGGCTGTCACTGCACACATTGTACTGAACCTAAGGCAATGACATTAGCCACTTATGCAGTACATAAGCACATCTAAAATGCGTGCAAGTTTCAACCTGATCGGAGAGACGTAGGCGGTGTGTCCCACAAACGTACCTTACTAACCGGACATCCCTCGTATATTTCCAAAACTTTCTGACCAAGGTAATTTTATTGTATCTGCCATTTCAGCATTAGCTATGCAAATTGATAAACATTCTGTAGGATACCTAACGTATCATGGAGGTATTAGATCGATGGTTTCTACATCTGTGATTAGAGATACAGGTTTGTATGTGTTTCAAATATGATTTATTGCACACAAAAGGACAAAAAATAATCTAATGTTATTTCAGAATTTGCACAATACAATTTCTCAGTTCAAGTAGGTCTTCCACACTCATATATATCTATGAGTTTCACCAAAAAACTTCTCAATCAGGAGTTAAAGTTGAGATTAGCAATAAAGTAAGTAATTCATTCCAACAACGATTATATGATTCTGCCTAAAATAATGTTTTGTTTTGCAATTGCAGAGGAGGTACGTTTGGTGGTATTTTTGAGTATGGTGTAGAGAAAAGAGTTTCAAAACACAGTAGTCTCTCAGCGGCAGTTGCTATTGGTATGCCCACTGGCGTTAAATTAAAAATAAGGTATGATTCTTCCAAATAAGAAGCTTAGCATAGGCACAACGAAACGTTACCTAGAATTTTTAAATTATGAAAAAAAAACTGTGTATTACTTAATCAATTAAGTTGAAACAATCATTAGAATATTTTATCTATATTTGCCTCCAATCCAAAAGTTCAAATTTGATTTATTATTTTGTGAAAGGGGTGATTAATGACATGCGAATATGTTCCTTTTGTAATAAAAACATTCTCCCTTGTCTTCACAAACTTCTTAGTTAAAATTTAAGTTCTGTATGATTCTTAAAAGTAAAATATTTAAATAATAACTAATTCTAAGTCATTTTGTCACGTCTGTTGTTAGATTATCAAGAGCGAATCAAGTTTACTCTTTTCCAATACATTTGTGTGAAGAAATTTTACCGGCTCCGATATTCTATGCTACCATTGTGCCCATAGTAGTTTACGTAGTAGTTAAAAAAGGCTTTGTTGAACCCTTCTTAAAAGAACAACATGCGAAACACGTGGAAAAACAGAAGCATACAAATAAAGCTAAACTCTTACAGAAGAAAAAAGAAGCTCAGGCGGCTGTGGAATTAATGAACGCAACGTATAGTAGAATAGTGGATGAAGAGGAAAGTAAAAAAGGGTTGATTATTATAAAAGCTTTATATGGGAAAATAGTTTCATGTATGTATATAAGGTAAATTCAATAACCAAGTTTACATACTGTTTGTTAAAATTACAGCTTCAGGGGACAGTGAAGTAGACGCAACAGATGAAGTTATTGATGTTACTGTACCGTTACAGTGTTTGGTGAAAGATAGCAAATTAGTTTTACATGAGTTATCAAAGGTTATTAGTGTGCTATTAAAAAACGTGTTCATGTTCTTTCGTGTTTATATTTTAGAGCCAGTTGCCAGGATTTTTTGATCCTGCTGTTGGAGAAGAAAAGTCTTTGCTAGTTACATATAACTATAAACAGCAACTGCATGAAGTCACAATCAGAGATTTGGAGGCCTTAAGAATACCAAAAAACTGTAATCCCACATTTTAAAAATGTTAATAATTTATCGCTGTAACTATTTATTTTTAGCTCATAAGTGTGCAAGCCCAACGTAGCATATACTACATGGAAAATAATAGTGTGCGAGTTCATACATGAATTCATAGGAATATTAGTCCAGAAGGAGTGTGTTATGCTACTGATTGACTTTTTGTTAGTATACCTTGACCATATTTTGTACATATGCTTGTCAAAATCCGTTATCATTAAAACAATTTTTCAAATGGTATCTTCTTTTTTATAAAAGTTCCTATTCCGATACTTCAAATAACAAGAATTTATGCCTGATATCAGGGCGTTGAAGAAATGTGTCACAAACTATAGTATGGTTCAAAATATGCGGTAAAGTCTTAATAAACATGGGTCCGCAAGTGGAGGGTTTCGGTAATTCGCAAATCGCACCCCTGTAAAAGGGGTGTGACTTACAGGTACCCGATGATACCCAACAACTCCTGCTTAAATGCAGGATTACCGTGCTATGAACGCTAACACCACAACTCGATTATTATTTTAAATTCTTTAAAATGTAAAACTCTACTTCACGTTGGGAGATCATGTGTCGGCCGCAAGTTACATTCTGCGTAGAGTTGGCGTCGATTCTCTTCGACCCCATTGGCTTGCTGGGTCAGGTGACCCTGTAAGTCGCCAACCGCACCACCAACATCGTTACAAAAACGACTTATGTTTAGGGGATTTATTGCAACTCTTATGTGTTTTTGGAACGCCGTATAATATGTTTCCGTAATTATTTGAACAAAAGGAAAACGCTTTTATGAACAATTAAATGTATTGTCGTAAAATTTTAATTCAACAAATGAAAAACACATATTGTAAAGCATAGGGCTAAATATTTACAAATAAAATAACGCGTGTTCTACGCAAACGCGTTCGAACAAAGTTTCATTGATATTGATTGCAAACTATTTGAGGCATAACTCTGAATCCGCGTTATAAGAGGACTACCCATACTATAAACATTTATAAGTAACTACATACGGTATCTTCAATGCATGCAACCCACTTGACCAATGTTAATTTGGTTGCATAAGTAATACCTTGGACACCAACAAATATCCCTGGGTAATATTTGCTTGGAAGATAATGGACAGCATTTTGAACATTATTTGTAATTAACAAATATGAAATTAACAAATTTATTATTTTATTATTATGTTTTTTCCTTATATTTAACTTGTCCGTTTGATTATGTAATTATTATATATTATTCAAGGAAGTATTCGATTATGCCCACCACTAGTAATTTTACACCAATTGCAACCGACTGTTGGCAAGGTTGGTAGAATATTTAGGGTTGACACTTTTAAAATAATATAACCTTTTAATATGTTCTCAGCTTTCTGTTCTATTTTGATTGACTAATATTAGTTATTTACATGTAGAGTAATGAATAATTATTAATTGTAGAAAATACTAATGATGTCTATTTATACTCTTGGAAAATGGTATTTTTCTTTACATACCAATGTGTTGCAGATCTTTTATATCACATTTTGTAGGAAATTAATTCAAAGTTCCATCAGTAGTATATGCCATCGAAACATGACAACTACAGAAGTTTCAACAGCTTTGAGACCATTTTATTTTTCCGTGCACCCAGATCTCTTTGGTCAACATCCACAACAACGTGTATATTTACACAGTGAATACCATACTAACATGAATCATTGAATAATTACATTTCAGACAACTAATGAAAATTCTTTAAAATTACTTAGTTCATATATAGAGGGTATTCAAAGTAGTCGATATGCTTCCCCATGTAGTTTGCAATTTTATATAAGACCAAAGCAACAACAAGCTGACTTTTTTAAATTAGTTAAAATTGTATTACGAGATAATGATATTAGAAAAACAATTTTAACATTGCTCAAAAGTTGCGATCTATCCACAGATTATGTAGAAAAAATTCCAAAAGAGAGGAAGCATATCAATGTTTTTGAAATAAATTATAGCAATATGAGTAAACTAGATCCTATATTTGGCCCCATTATAATGAAAAATATTGTAAATGAAGAACGAGAGAGTCAAACGTTGATAAAATGGTTAAAAGAAAATTACGCAGTCGCTGTAGAGAAATCAAATTTAAATCGACCAATCCGAAAAGATGTTGAGAAGCTTAAGAAGTTAGTTTTGGAGAAGGTAGGAGTATCAAAAATACTGTGGGACTGCGGATGGAATGAAACACATTTTAGAGGATGTTTACAGAGTTTTATTGCTCTGGCGGAACAAAATTCTAATTCCATACAAATATTAAAAGGTAGCTATATATCATTTTAGTGATTTCTCCTTTTGTTTTCTGTTCAAGTATCAATTTTAGCTTTATAATTGTCCAACTATTTGTTTTAATACAAATGCAGATATAATGTTTTTAATTTATTCTTCAGGTAGAGTCCTTGTGTTTGCTCCATTTACAGGTGTTAGTTTGGATGGACATATTATGCTATATACAGGAGAAGTTCGACATAACTGGTTAGATGTGAGTGGTGATTGATGATATTTTGTGGTTCATTGTAGCCTTCTAACAAATTAACTTTTAGTTAATTAAAAATGTACGTAAATATGATGAAGTGTTACTTAGGATACCTGCTTTTGAGAAAACTGTATCCCAAGTCCTTAGAAACATTAAAGTTGTTCGAAGGTGTGTTGCACTTATAAATAGTACTTGTATATTTCTCCCTGTTTTGCTGGTACCGTATTATATAATTGATTGTATTTTACAGAAAATTTATGCCTAAAATATTAGCAGGGGAATATGAGAGACAATTGCAGCAGCTAACAACCAGTTTAAGTGATTACCATGGTTTGAGAGGCTACCCCAAGCATTGGCCAAAATCTTTCAGTGATTATGAAATTGTAGTGGAAACGTAAGTAAGGAAGGTAATGTTTATGCACCTTTATGAATAGTATAGATATACAGTATGTTAGTAGTTCCTATTATCAGACAAATTATAATGATTTTGTCTTATCCTGGTTTATGCATGGGCTCGACAATACCGCCCAATAACAATCTGTATACACCTTAATAAAATTTACTACCATTAATGTTATTCACCATTCATTTTCTTGAATTTTATTTTAGGTTATTAGTTTAACCACACAGACTTTCTATAGTAGTTAAAGACTGTTTAAATTTACATTTACATAAGTAAGCATGCTGCATAATTAGCATTCATAATTTATTGTATATTTTTGAATACATTTTACTATTATGATGTCTTGACAAGTAATTATTCCATATTATAGTGAGGCTGGTCCTTTAATGGTGTCCCCTACTGGACAATTTATTGTTCCGTCATCATGTCCAGGTTCACTGTTGGTCAACTTTTTGTCAGAAAACATGGATGAAGCATATATTAGATTAAAAGCATATACATTGTAATGTGCGCTTAGCTGTGTAATGTTCTCACCAGTAGCTATTCTTTTCTAGGAATAAGCACATCGAGCGGTCATTGCGAGACCAATGCGTGAAGGAATTTCAGTTAGAATCTCTACATAAAGACGATAATGTCACACCTGACTTGATGATCGAATGTTGTAAAAAGTTTATTGAAAATAGAGAGAAATTATATGACTTAATGAATCTACAGCTTAATATTAGTACTTATTATTCAGTCCTTTCAGACGGAGTAGTATGTATACCATGGAATTTCCAATTATGATATACTAAGACAATATTTTTTGAATAATACCCCTGTATATAATTGAATAAATGTAATTGTTAATTGTTTATTGTGTATTTTTTTATAGTAGTGATTGTTGTGGATGGTTAAGAGATGCAATTGTGTCACACACTAACCTTGTTTTTTGAAGACCCGACAAATACATAATTTATTCACAAGATACGATTAAATTAGTTACTATTACGATTTAGTTGGTAAAGGGACGCAGTTTCATTTGCAATAGCGATTTTTTTAGTGCAAGGGATTTTATTTGTTAATTTATTTCACTTTCGAAAAAAGGAGAAGAAGCATATAAATATATATACTTACATACAATATATTTGTGCACATGAATCTAAAAATGTGATATAGAGATTGATCTATTGAGGAAAGAAATAGAGTTGCATAACACACAGGGGAAAAACACCGTGAATTGGGTTGGCCAAATATATTATCTCTTTTTTTCGGCACACATAATTTTTTTCTATGTGTATCGTCAAGGAGTAAATTGCCAATGCATTAGTGATATAGTAGGCAACCAGTTATACACAAGGAAAGGATTTACCTGCAGCTCGTACAGCATTATTGCGATATGTTTTAACGACGATAGACAAAGATTTAGAAATTTATAGGTCAACATATTACATAGGTTAACCGTAAAAATGCCATTATCGGCGCATGGTTTATTGCTGGAATCACCATACTAGCAAAAGCAATGACAGGGGTACAAGCATTAAAGACGGACTCGAGTTTCAGCCTACCTGACGTCATCAGTCGAAACTTTTCCTCATTTAATCTACGTAAATTATTTTATACTTTCCAAGACTGCAATAATATCCATATCAAAAAGTAGCTATCTCTATACTTCGCGCTGTAGAGAATCTATCATGAAGTTATAACACGCCACTACTACAGGGGGTAGCCACCATACACATCACCCCAACCAGAGATGCCAAAGACAGAGAAGTAGTCGGGTCGTTGGCATGTTTTACAGTTCCATGACATTATTTAATACACATAACAATAATTTAAGCGTTTCAAGGAAATAAAACCGTTATAAAGTCGTTCGCGGGGTTTTCCCCTTTACAAGTGGCGCCCACCGTGGGGCTCGAATTTCGTGGAATTTGTGAACCATTTTCTCTCTTTCGTTGTGCCGTTGCAGAAGAAATCGAACCATTGCGAAACTGCGTCAGCGAAAAAGACAAAGTTTGGAGGAGAACTAGTGGCAACTGTAAATGACGAAGCCGACTTATCGATACCACAAGCCACCAGTTCGGACTTGGCACTGGCACTGAGACCGGTCCATGTGAAAATTGCAAAATCGTGATTCGCGTAACGGTTTTCGCACGCGTCCTTTTGTATGGACTTTCACTCCGCCGTGTTGTACTCCCTGTCTTAAGTTGGTTGAAGTAAACAAGAGTATTGATACTCGTATCGGCGTGTTTAGGAGGAAAGAATTTTTGTTATTCGTTGCATTTAAGAATTACCATGAAATAGATGGCCGATTGGATGACACAGCTAACCCTACTACTTCCGCGAGAAACAACTATACGATAAAAACCACAACAATGTCGGATTCGCTTGTTATGACGCAGAACCAGTTACAGCAGTTGTTGCAGGTTATAAAGGATATTATCGTTATCACAGGTAGCATGACCCTGGCTCCTGAAAGGGGTGGGAATTTCGCAGACCACCATTACAACATGGGAAGAAGCGTTGGCATCGCTGAGGCAAAGATTCAGTGAACCAAACTATAACATTTTTGGAGAACTATTTTATAGAGAGCAGGATGCTGCAGAAGCTACGGACCTTTTTGTTGCAAGAGCAAGAGCCCTACTTTCCAAACTGTTACCCACTCCTATTCTGCATAATGACCATAAAATAGATATGATTTAAAGTTTATTAAATACAAGGATTGGACGGCTACTTCCTCGAGAACAGGTAAAGAGCTTTGATGATATAATTATAAAATATAGGAGCATCGAAGACATCTACAAAAAACAGAAATGATGCCTATTACAGAGAACACAGAAGACACGCCCGAAGTGTGATTTCTGTAAGAATTTTGGGCACGTTTAGCAAGATTGTCGAAAGTTTGCAGCAGAGCAGCCTTCTCAGCCAGTCCAGGAGACACAGACAAAACTCACTGCTGCAAACACGGCTACATCAGATCGCAATGCCCTAACATCAAGAAATGTGAAGGTACCGCAACAACCTCATTAGCAAATTTGACTGCAAGCTTGGGTAGTGGTGAGCACAGAGCTTTGGAACATGTGACCATTGAAAATAAACAAGGCTTGGTATTTCTTGATGCTGGAGCGAAATAAAATATTGCAGGACACGCCCTTTTGCAAAACAAGGTAACATCAGTGACAAATTAGCAGATCATGGATGATGCTGAACAGAAGCAAGTGGTTAAGGAGAGTTTTGACGTCACTTTTAGGTATGGACTTCATCGTGAAAGCTCAGATGGTACTAGATCTTCCGGAAATCAGATGGTACTTCTGAAATGTTATAAAAGACTTGGAATCCCATGACGAGGGAACATAGTGCCACTGGAGTAACTCTAAACGCAGAGTTAGAACCATTTCATCATCAGATGTGGCCATAAATCTGAGAGCGGAAGAGAAGATTCGAATGTCCGAACTGCTGGGTAGAAACAAGGATATCTTCGAGGATAATTTGGAACCAACAAAATATGCCGAATGTTGCATGAATCTGACACGACTGTCCTATTGCAGTTCCGCCATATCGGTTATTCCCTCAATGTAACGAAGATTTGGTGCGTGAGATCCAGTCCATGCTGGAGGAGAAGGTGATCGAGGACTGTGACCTTCCATATGCTGCACCTGTAGTTATGGTGGCTAAGAAAGAGGACCACATTAGGGCATGTGCTGGCTATAGAAACCTGAATAGTATAACCATTCCAGATCGCTACCCACTACCTCGAATTGATGATGTCCTTCACGCAGTACAACAGAAACGATAGATAAGCACAATCGATCCTCGAAGCGGATTCTGGCAAATGCTCATTCGTCTGCAAGATTGTGATAAATCAGCATTCGCGACACCATGTGGTTTGTATCGCTTTACGCGGATGCCGTTCGGTCTTACGAACTCAACGCCCCATCGATCGGTTTGAGACTGGTATACCTAGTGTGTGCATCCCGACCTACATGGATGATGTTATTATTTTATCGGACAGTTTCGAGAGACACTTAGAGGACTTGCAAGGGGTTTTCGGACGCCTAAAACTATTTGACTTGAGTGCTAATAGAAAGAATCGCGTGTCCCGAGGTTAAGTTTTTGGGAAAGGCAGTGGAATTACGACAGATCCTGATAAAGTGACGGCCATACTAAAGAGACTACCTTCATCAACTGTAAAAGAATTTATATCTTTCTTACAGATTTGTAGCTGGTTCCGAAGATTCATCTCCGGGTTTTCGGAGATTGCACGACTACTAAGCGATCTGACCTACTTAGGCGCGGTGATTCTGGGGAACGCCCGAAGAAAACGCCTTCCAGGGACTAAAGAACTGCACCAATCCTTCGGCAGGCTGACCAATTCCTGCCCTATATTTTGAAAACGGAGTCCAGTTCTTACGCTTTTGGTGCATGTCTGCTTCAGGAGAAGGGAGAAGATGAGAGTCTCGTTGAATACGCTAGTTGTCTTCTAACCGCAGCTGAAACCACATGACGACAGAAAGTGAGGCGCTGGTCATTGTATTGGGTGTGCAGAAATTTCGAGACGAGCTGGAGGGTGCAAATGCCAATATAGCATGAGATCGCCAACCTATGAAATGGTAGATGCCTCTACGATCTCTATCAACTCCCAAACCGAGGAGGAACTTGATTACGAAGATTTCCCTGACGGAACGCCTTTCGTCAACCGACGTCCGCATCGTCCGAAAGAACCCTGTTTGTTAGTCTGCTGCCAATAATCATATATATAAGCTTCAAATTAACATCAATAAATGCTATGTAGCTTCTTATGCGCGCACGTCCTCATCCATCAACTTCACATATAGCATTGACGATTTCTACCTTGAGCGAAGATTAGTCATTAGA
>JARFOC010051708.1:0-20201 GCA_031763485.1 Osmoderma eremita | reverse complement strand
AGAGATGCAATCTGCTGTTACTTCAGGATACCAATTACGAAAATTCCTACAAAATTGACGACAACTTGAACCAAAAAATAGAACATGCTCTAAGTATATCAATTTCTACAACTTGGTCAAGTTCTTGAAATTGCTCAATTTCTTGACAGATGTAAAACGCTTGCCTATCATCTGAAACTTGAACTAGAAATTGAACTTGAAATTGACAGATGTAAAATATAACTTGACGTCAACTCGCCTTCTTAAAATTGATCAATAAATTGACAAATGTAAAACCAGCTTGATATAGCGTATGCGACCGCGACTCACTGGCAAATGTGAAACGGCACATATACAGTATGTTAGCGCGAACAAATACAAGAACGGAACAATGCATTCTTATCTCATTTTATTCTTTATGAACATTTCAGGAACAACCAGTTACTCGTCTAATATGGGTTCAACTGGTAATGATGCATCAACCATAGTAAACCCCGGGACCAATTCCGATCCTTTCACTGGCGGTTCCAGTTATACAACCATGATTTCGTCTACATCCGGAAAGTTTTTCCCCCAAACGAAATACCGTAGTTTCGACGTGGGCGATGCCAACGTTATCCTCAATAAACTTAAGGAGTTTAATCAAAAGACTGGAGACACAAATAGTAAAATCGACGAATCTGCGTTAGAAGACGTTATTAAGCTGTGCACTCAATCATCTTTCGATCCAAAATGTATAGACGCGTTATTTAGATTATTATCGTGGACTGATGGTAATACTTTTAAAATAGCTTGTTTGTATGCTAATATACTCGTTTCAGATATAATATTTCCGGTAATTGATGTATTTCGGTTAGCTCTAAGGAATGAAATTAATAATAATATAATATCTACTAGAGATAACGGTTCAATAATTAACAAGCTAAAAAGTTGTCTAATTGAGACCAAGATGCAAAACAACATCGTCGTAACATTACGAACATTCTGTAATTTTTATTGCCATGCTAGTGGAGAAGATTTAATTTTCAAAAATAGAGAGGAGCTGTTGGAAACTGTTGTTGGTATATCGTTACAAAATAAAAACATTGAGGTAATTACCAATTCAAACATTATTTAGATGTTTACAAAGAACGTAACTTCTTAACTTTACAGTTCACTCAGTATACATACTTTTTCCGTCTTTTCAGGTTGGATTGGCTACATTTTTAATGAATACAACAGTCCTCTGTAAAAAAAGGCAAGATGAAATTGGTTTGTTTTTATTAACAAATATCTTGCCCGATATAATTATTGTTCTTACTGACGCGGAAGCACAATTTAGAACAATTATTGCATTAGGAACACTATTGTCGTGTGGATCTCCGGTCGACAAACAGCGAATAAAGAACAGGATTTTAGACAATACAAAATTCATTGAAAAACTGAAAATCCTAATACAAGGCGGAGAGAATAACGTCGAGTTAAAAAGGAAAAGTTGTGCTCAAGAATTAGAATATGAATTGAGACATTAAAATTATTTATGTAACTTTAATATTTAAGTTAAATATGTACAATTCTAAGAAACTTTCTAAAGGTTTTTTCTTTGTCGGCATCTTATGCTGCTGTAGCTTCGAGACGTTTCTGTCGTTCCATAAGCCTTCTTTCCCTTTCAAATTCCTTCATCCGTAACACGTAACTAAAAAAAAGTACCCAATAGTATTAGTTTTGATGTTTTTTTTTTATTAAAAACGCATAGTGCAGTATGGCTATTGTTCCAAGATATTACCTTGATTTTTCCAATTGAGCAAACTATCGCGATAAACTAGTTGTTACTAAAAGATGTTGTTTTCTAGTTACCAGAGTTTTCTTAATTAACTTAAAATTCACCATATCAATATCTTTATTTTTTTTTTAACAAGATCGCCTAAAAGCTTTGAAAGTTCCGTCTTCGTCACCCGTACTATTATAATACCGACAAGTATCACGTAAACAAATAAGTTCGTAAGGTTTTTGATGGTAAAATATAATTATTAAGTTTAAGTTAAAAAATACCTTAAATAACTTAAATTTATTTTAAGCCACCGTATCCTATACGTAACCTACATAATTATTAAGAAACAAGAATACACTATTACTCATCGAAGTAATTACCATCACTCAATGAATTTTTGCTAACGTGACACCAATTGTATACCGGTATTGTAAAACTTTGGATTTTGAATCAAAAAATTAACGGACTGCATTTATTACATCAACTCGAGTTTTGAACTGCCTATCATACAGTTGACAAGAAAAAAAAAAGAGGTAATTACTTGACGAAATGTCAGGAAAATATAATTATAATTTTTTTCCTGGGCCACCCTTGCGGTATGTGGCCTGGTGTTATCCTGTAAAGCAAGGTACACACCTAAGCATTAGACTGCGGCATAAAAAAATGCAAGACGCATTACAATTTGTTATGCTAACCAAAGAAAAAATGTCAAGCCATTCACACATCATTTCCTGTATGCATTTTTAACTGCATGCAACAATTATGTAAGCACAGAATTTATTTTTCACCAACCTATTTTCGAGTGGCAGACACAGGCGGTAATAGATACCCTTAATTTGTGAGTGCGGAGTGTTAATTTACTTTTTTTATACTGCTGTGAAAGATGGACGTGGAAGAGAGTTTATTATTAATAATAATAAAGGATTAAAATCGTTCAGATAGCAAAGGGATTACGAATTCATAAATAAAACAAATACAAATTGTTTAAAACTAAAAGGGGGTTTATTGGGGAAGCGGTTGAAGATAGTACAATTCCCAAGCAGCACAATTCAAATTTGTCGCAATTATTTTCAGTAACTTCAACATTAAATTTTGTATTGTATTAATGGGTATTGTAATGTCCTTAAGTTGAAGTTACTAAAAATAATTGCGGCAAATTTGAATTTTGCTGCTAGGGTTATGATCAGTTCTAAAATGGGAATGCCCAGGGATAATGTAAACAATGAAACTAATTATAATGGAATTTAAATAATGTAAGCCGAAAAAACAAATATTTACAAACAACACATTTGTACATAACCGCGACAATAATGCGATAATTCAAATAAAAATCGGTTAGGTTGGTATTTCAAAGTAGTTCAAATATTCCCAAAAAAAAATACTAGAAATGCATGAAAAATTGCAGAAAAATAGAACAAGTTCTAAATGATTCATTTTCATACAGCATCAAGAAATGCATCAGACATGCACAGTGTGTATGCATAAATGGACGCATTTTACAGCCAGATGTCAGTTGCACCATTAAAATGCTTAGATGTGACCCCTGCTTAAGAATGCCACTTTCTTTTGATCGATTAAAGAAGATGAGTGCTACTTGTACTCGTTGAAGCTGGTCACAATACAAGTTAGCAGTAATGGTTTGACCCGTTTACAAAAACTCATAATGTACAATCTCTTTTGTTGTCTCCCAAACAATAAAATCTTGTTTGGGTGCA
This sequence comes from Osmoderma eremita, assembly GCA_031763485.1. Lineage (NCBI taxonomy): Eukaryota > Metazoa > Arthropoda > Insecta > Coleoptera > Scarabaeidae > Osmoderma > Osmoderma eremita. Next base: position 16,757 of record JARFOC010051708.1, on the reverse strand, counting down.
AGGAAGCTTTGGGAGTGTGTGCTACCGAATCAGTAGGCGATAACCAATGATTCGAACGCGTAGAATTTGAGTACAATATCCACTTTTCGCCGCAGGTTAACAAGCGATCAAGAATTGGTTCATTATCGTTGCGTGAAATGCTTGCCGGACAAATGGTAAGACAACTTAATTTGTCATCACTTCATAATTCATATGGGATTCATTTGCTTAACTTCCACTTCTTTCCTAGCCGATGAAGGTGCGAACGAATGATTTCATCACTCACATTGAACCTTTCTGTAAGCTCTAGGCACGTTATAGTGGAATTTTCCTCCACAACCTGTTGAATATCCTTGTTGCTAATGAGCTTTGGTCTTCCAGAACGCGCTTCACCGTTCAAGCTGTCACCCGAAGAAAAATTTTTGAACCACTTCTGTGCTCTTCAATAACTTATGGCATCATTTCCGAATGCGGTACATATTTTTCGCGCCGCCACTGCAGCTTTGGTACTAAATTTTATCTGTTGCCATTTTCAATTTTTAGGAATTAAACAAAAAAAAACAAAGTGTATGTGTTCGATAAAACAAGGATTCATATTAAAGTAGATGACAATTAACAAGTGCTATCGATCAACAACTTAAAAAAATATTCATGGCACTCTATACAAAAATCGCACGAACTTATTTGGTTACCTGATAGTTACAAATAACTACGCAATATAAACGCGTCTATTACGATTGAAGCGTTCCACTTGGTCAATTCGCCCTTTAGAAGCTAGTACAATGCATCACTTATGGGAATACCGCCTAGAGTTGCTACTTTTTGGGGGTTGATACATAATAAAATTTGGTCAAAATGCAACAGACTTATAGAACTTGCATTCTATAAAATGAATGCAAGTCATTTTGTAATAATTAAAAATTAATTTAAGCAGATTTTGTTATAATAATTTACTGAAATACATAGGCCCTCACCAGGGGAGGAGTGTAGGTTTAAATTTGGCAAAATTGCAAAATTTTGTGTTTGTTGAACCCGAAGAAAAAATGGATCTGGAACAAACGACTTTCGAATTTTTTTTAAAACGAAAAAAACACATTTTCTTTTACCTCTAGCACATTTATTTGACAGAGAAAAAATAAAAACATGTTCTCAAGGTTACTTTTGATCTGATATGGTGTACTCGAAATTTTTATATGACGTGTCGGTTCATTTCGGCCATCAACTTATCGGCGCCATATTGGATTTTGACGCCGCCAGAAATTCTTTTTTCTAATTTCAACGATGAATAACATGTTGATAAAATTTCTTGATATTAGAATTTAATTGACGAAGAATACATTTTGATATTAAATGAGGTAGGGTCCCTAGGAACAGGTGAAAAATGTTTACCAATAAAGAGTTTGGTATCGGCTGAATTTATGTTATATTTTGTAAATAAGAATACTTTCATAAGCATGTAATTCGCAAACTAACGAAACACTTTTGACAACTCTGGATTCTTTGAACTAGGGCCCGCTTGACATGATGCATAATTCTGTTGTTTTTTTTTCTACAAGATTTGTATGCATCGGGTCATACAAAAAATGTATGCATTCTGCAGTGCAGATTTTTAAATAGAAGATGTTCTACCACAGTATACAACCTAAGCAGTAGTCTCACTTGCTGTCAGCGCCTTTGATCTTTTGTAAACACTCTGAGCTCGGCGCAGGTTACTGCGCAATGAATTTAAACCGCGCTTTAAGTGAAATTTGAAATCCACTAACATGATATGGTCGTTATTTTAGGTTCATACGAATTAGTAACGTTTTCTAAGCAGCGCTTTTAATCCTTCGCAAACCACAATTGATTAAAAGTGTATTTACATGGATAAAAGAATAAAAATAATTAAACTGCTAGTTATACTTTATCACGTTTACTACACTTTTTTCACAGCATTTGAATTATTATAAAAGTGTAAGAGTAAGAAGCATTTTCTTGTTTTAGATTTTGCCGTGAGAATAAAATATATTAAAGAAGGGTCTTGAGATAATCCTGTAATATAAGAAAATACCTGAGGTAGTACTATACATAATTATTAATATAAAAATAATTACCAATGTTTCAAATTGATTGTGTTACATTTTTTGTCAGTTTAATCTTTTTTAAAACTTCGATTCAAATATGTTAAGCTGTAAAATATTCGCACTCTTACAAATAATGATAAAAAATAATCTACTGCAAAATTTTATAGGGAACTTCAATCATGTATTTTATTTTTTTGCAAGATATGTACATTCTTACCACATGCAATAAAAAAAACATTTCATTTATTATTTGGTCACAATATTGTAATTTTCAGTAGATAAAAATGTGGCAGCAAGGTTACAGGTTATGAAGGCAAATATAGTTTTATACAAATTATAATTAGTACGATAAACATACCTATCTTCGGATATTAAAAAAAACTAAGTTGTTTATTATTGTCCTTGTTACTGTATTAGTAGAACTCAAAACACAGCACTTGATCTTCATTTTCATATATTTTATCACCAATCCACTATTTACATCTACTGAAATCGCGGGTTTTGTGTTTGACACGCCGCAGAATTTATGCTTGCGCAGTAACCTGCGCCAAGTCCCAACTGTATCCTTGAATTTTGATTAGTGAGACTACTGGATAGATTGTATATTGCGGTTCTACTTTCATGCACAATTCTGTTTGGAAAGTGTGCGAGCAAGTTGCACAGAAAAACAAAACGCATTCGAATGCCATTAAAAAAATAAAATCATTTCAGATAAGTGTAACCTGTATTACAGGCTTCATATTAAGGTAGAAGTACTTTATGATGTATATTTATATTTAAAATGATGGAACCTGATAAAAATAATTCTATTCCATTTTCCAACATCACAATTATAAAACTTGAATGCAAGTTGTCCTGCACAGCAACCCTTAAAATTTCAAATCACACATTCTAGAACAGAAAGCCTTTGTCTTCAGGTCTTTGTATCTCTGTCTATTGAGGGAAAGCTCTTTTGTGTTGACATGAATTTTTTTTCATATTTATGCAATCACAGTAAGAAAATCGAACAGCGCTTGCTAATTATCCTGAATAGTTTTATTTATCATTTGAGTGCATTTGTAAACTTGGGAAACAGGTAGGGTTAGTTTGCCATTACCCTGAATGAAAAACAAACATATTGGATGATAGCATCGTATTTGTGAACGAAAGTGATAATTTGATTATTTGCATTAGGCACAATTTCATGACTACAATTTGTCATGTTAATATTTCATTACTCAATTGCATGGAATGACACTGAATTTACTGATGACACCAAATGCAACTTATTGAATGGAATTATATGACTTGAGATTAAGTTAAAAAGAGAACAGGCTGGCGATTTCTTCCAAGCATTAGTAAAGGCCAACTATGGGCGAGTTGTTTGATTTTACGAATAACTATGGTAACACTTAGACATTCCTCTTATCCAGGGAGATTCTACAAACATAGCTTTAAACTGTGTGCTGCTTTGCAAGAGCGTGTCTATCATAAATAAGTGGAAAAAATGTGTATAGTTAAACATTGTATCTAGTATAATGCATTGTCATTCAGCTTCCCTCAGTCAATTCTATTTCAGTTCTTTTTAAAATACACATCATTTCTAGATTGATTAAGTATCAAACAAAAACAAAATGTAATTTAAACTTACTCTTCATGTTGACAGTGTAAATATTCATGCTTTTCATGTTCACATTTCACTACCCAAGGATAATTCTCTCTCCTACAACCTCTATATTTTAATAACAGATGTGCACAATAGTCTCTATCCTTTAGTGGAATTTTAGCAGATTCTAACTCGGCGGTTGTTGCTTTCATAACTACAAGTTATCGAAATTAAATAACCTAACAAAGTATTACATAAACGTTACCTCTTTCTTTCCTTCCATTTGGAAATCCTAAATTAGGATCGAATTGTGATTCTTTAGTAGGATTGGGGGTTACATCCGGATGCAAATATAAATTGAAGCCATTGTTAGGCATATTTCCAAATGTATTACCCATTTCAAAGGGAAAAATATCAAATACAACCGCAAAACTGAGTCGAACTGTCAAACGACTGTCAGCAACTGTTAATAGTTAGTTTGGTAATTTTGTTTCTGCGATTTCTACCACTGCACTGTAATAGTATTGAGATCATATACAGGGTCTTATAAAAAAAGACGATTCCGTAGCACCTTTATTTATAGGCCGATTTTAATAATTGAAACGGAAAAATAAATGACTAGATATAGGCTGTAAATTGAGCTGATAAAATTATTTATAGCCCTTAAGTGCTTTATGGTTAGGGCCAACTTTTTTTTAAGTAGACTATACTGTTTTCTTTTTTATGATTCTGATAGATTTTTTTTTCTGAAAACAACAATGTAACACAAATATACCTTTACATAAGGAAAATTTCAACAAAAGTAACAAAATAATTGGTAATTATGCGTTATCGTGCTCCCATTTCCCAGCTGTTCGCGGGCGCTTAGTACACATGCGCGACGGTGGACCAAGTTGTCAGATTTCGTTTAATACTTGTAGACGCGTTTGGGGGAATTAATTTGAATAACCCGTCTTTGACTTTTTTTAATAATCTTATAGTTAAAAGCTAGTAAACAACCTTATATTTTTATATTCAGAATGAATTAATAATAAAAACTGTTCGCTACCTTGTCAGAGTTGAATTCTTTAAAATGTGTAACGTTATACTTCCTGTTACATAATGCGGTTGGGAAAAAATAGTAAAGAACTGTCTTCAGATATGAAAAAAAAAAAAGTTCTTTGTTGTAAACTAGTTTTAGCAACTATTTTGTTGTTTCAGGATAAACACTTATTGTAAATAAGAGACAACATTTCATTAAATAATTGTTTTATTTCCTGTATTTTCTTCGAAGGGAAACAAATACACACTTAAAACAAAACATTTATTACTATACACATTGGCACTGATGTTTTTCTTTCAAACGTATTAAATTGAAATCCTCCTATCACTGCAGGGTTCTTTATGAGGTCCTGCTCACATACTTCTCGGCAGAAATTGCAGCAATCAAAAATTCCGTGTCTCGATCATGCCCCCAATTTTGCTTCGCGGGCAATGTGTGTTTGGCTTAGGTCACCGCACCGACAATACATGATTATTGTCACCTAGTTCAGTGAGAGATGGCTTAGAGCAAAAAATGACTTATCCCGTATACTAATTCTCGCACGACATCTTCTACGTTGTCAACGATAACCGTCCTTTATTGAGTTTCTCGTAACGAATAACATTGGGATTTCACATGCTATAAAACAACTCTATCAGCCTGAATTTCCTGATCGTTCATAATTGGGTTCTCAGTTAAGATTACTGTCGGTGCTATACTACCTCTGCTAGCTATGGTAAACTAAATAAATAAGTTAAATACTCAAACAAACAAAAGGGTAATTTAACAACAATATAATTAGAATAATTCAAAATAATATAATAAAATGAGATCAGTCGCCTAATTTTAACGTTTTTCTGTGTCTGTCGTACAATTGATAAAATATAACCACTTGAATATTGATGAAAAATTGAAATATATGTTGATATATGCAATTTCCATTCATACCGCTTACGGCGCTGACCAATAATATACATCTGACAACGTTACCTATTTTTGGGAACCTCCTGCGCATGTGTCGGAATCCATTCAAAATGGGAGCAGGATTACCGCACAATTACCAAATAATTATTTGGCCCTGTGTAAAAATCCCTCTAGCATTGGAAACAAATGATGAGCACCAAGCTTACAACAATATATGAATTTGAAAGCAATTTTTACAAAATTTGTGACCTTGCCGAGGTTCATGCTATATTAGACTTTGGTGAGTGTATGTTGTGTTTCAATTACCGAAATAACAAAATAAATAATAATAAACAAATTATTATATTACAGACGAACCGTTTTTAAGTTATAATATCAGCCTTTATTTTATTTCTAAAGTTAAGGACAAAAACGGGACTAACCCAATACATTGTCCACCTAGTATGTACAAAATAGGAAGTGACAAAAAAATTACAACTCTAACATAACAAACAGAATCTATCATGTGTCTTATAAATAACATTTATATGAACTTAAATTATTTATTAATGAGATAATATTGTACTTAGCTTAGAAAATGGAAAAAAAATAGAAATAGTGTATCATTACAAATTGCAAGACTCTGATATTAAAGTGAAACTATATAGTAGTATTAAATAAAATTAAATACATTAATGTTCCACAAGCGATACCTTAGCGTGTTTCTTAAATGTGCAAAGGCTGGTACTGGAATATCTCGACAGGGCACCGACAACCTCGAGACCGGTGAATTCATGGTACAGTTATATGTGAGTGTAAAATATATAAAAGATTATGATTTCGAGTCAGGTACGCAGGCACATTCACTCTAAAAAGATCAATCAAATCCGAGCAGTCTACAACTCCGTTATTATATATACGTAGGAGCAGATTCGTCGTATGCTGGATGCGACCACAATAATACGCTGGATTGGCCAACTACTGTAAATGTAGTGATCGCTACTGATATATCCGAGAATATTCGTCTGCTGAACTGCGACCATTGATTGCTACCGATTAATACTGGGAAGAGGAACTATATTTACCACTTTTAGGCTGTTCTTTGATTATGTAATTATTGAAGCTACAGGTTTAGTAGTAAATGATTTGCCAAGGAATTTCTTTAATATTTATGCCAATATATACAGACGTTTAAAAAACGATTACAATTAGTGAACTAGATGTGTAAATATAGGACGGGCGTTCTGTTGAAATGCGAATATAGATGAATTGATATAGGTTTCGTTCCCTCAAGCCCACTCATCGTCAGATGGACGTCAGCCGCATGCGCAATGAGTTCTAACAAACACCCGGACGATGAGTCCGTCCATCGTCCGGGTGTTTGTTGGAACTCCGTAAATTGTTTCAAGGAGGGTTTGGATGCGTGCATGAACGAGTCGGTGTATTGTCAAAGAGTACTACATTAGTGAACAGCACGGCCTTCCCTATCATTAGTTTAAGACATTTATTAAAAACGTAAAGTAATAGAGCTGTAAAAAGTTATTCACTTGTCAGAGGAAATGATACTAAGTTGAGTCCAAATATTCTGTGGTCGAGTCATAAATGTCAAAATAACAGTATTTATCGCACCATATATTGTACAAGACTAGAATTAGAGGTTAATAGAATTTACTGATATACAGTAGCACATAATTTCATTTCTACAAGTTAAAAACTTAATTTGAATAGCTATTTGTTATCTAATAGCCAATCTCTAATCTTTGCCATTAACGTTATTACTTTTAGATACAAAATAAAATAAAACTATAGTTGCCTAATCTAATTAAGAGGGTTACGACCATAGCCTAGCTACTAATATGGTAATTATTACCACACAGACTTACCAATAGTTGTATATTTGATTGCACAAGTGGTCAGGTGCGCGATCGTTATTCTGAGTCTCCGTACAATGCCTAACTGCTCTTGACACACACTGTCGTTAAAAGTAAAGAGTTTATTCATATTTTCTATATTTTGCACCTTTGTTTAGCAGCAGGCGATTTATTTTATTTATTGAGATATTACGTTTCTTTATCTTCATTTTGCCTACTCGTAGTAAATACTAAACCGTATACTTTTATATAGGTACGCGTGATGTTATTAATCTAAGTAATAGACAAGTATATATACTATTAGAAAGCGCTTAGACCATTGCGCATCCGCAAAACTTCGGACACCATAGGGGCCGCCACTTTGATGGGTGATCTGTCAAAGAGACGGTTTTTAGACGGTCCTTGATAAACCGTTGAGATTATATTTATTATTTCAGTTTGTCGATGGTGTTTTATTTTGAAGATTATTCTTGTATGTAGTTCTTACTAATGGAAACTGATGTCACTATCAGGAGATAATAGTCTACGAATGTTTTTACATCAGGCACACTACAACTAATCACTGCACACTCAAAAAAATTATACTACAAACCTTGGGAAAATTTTGGAAAATGATGTCATCCGCCGGGTAATAGATAACTCCTTCCACCTCGGCCGCTTGGTAATATTGTGGAGCAACCTTACTAAATGTTCACACTCGATCTCACAAATTTGGCTTAATACTATAATACAGTCGAAAGGTGTGAATATTATTTACCTACAACTTCAAATTAATAAAGAATCACTTACTAAAACACTTACTTAAAAAAATACCTATACAAAATATTTATAAACAGAATAATCTTAAAAGTAAAACACCATCGACAAAGTCAAACAATAAATATAACCGCAACAATTCACTAAGGACAATCTAAAAATCGTCTGTTTGACAGATCATCCATCAAAATGGCGGCTCTTATAGAGTCCGAAGATCTGCGGATGCATAATGGTCTAAACGCTTTCTAATAGTATGGGCAAGTTCCTTAATTCAACATGTTCGCACTCTGATGGTATCAATTACAACCAAAAAATTCCTAAAATAAACATGTTTTGTGATATGACGTAATAATAATCCATCCAACAAGCTCCTAAATTCTTCTTGAACGTCATCAACATTTTCTGATGTACCATCCATTCCATCTGCTTCAATAGTGGATGGGTCTGATTAATAGTTGTAGAAGTTATGTACACATTGATGTAAATAATGGAGCAATAACACTAGAAGATTAAAAATTAATGTTGCAGTAATCGCTGCGGACAACAAACAATTTTCCATGTTCAGGCGATATTTCAATGCTCGCCTTTGGCATATAGGTTAGGTTAAACATAACCACAGTATGCAACCATCCAACAAAGGGTTTCTAAATTCACATTCAATCTGTAGCCATCAGAGTTGTATTAACAACCACCATAAATTAACGTCATCCGTTGATGACGAAACAGATGCCATCAATTGTTGAATAAAGGAACTTACTACTACTATACTTGTCTATGATGTATACTATTAGTGATGGGACAAATGGTTATTCTCAAATAACCGTTGTCACCGCGACTTGATTTTCCAATAACCGTTATTTTAAACAGTTCTCGTTATTATCGTTCTCGGCGCTTTGGAGATGTTATACATAAAAACTGTGCCATGTAATATCATAACTGTGCTATATATTATAATCAATTCTCTAGATGATATAACACATATTTCGCTCTTGGGGTCGGTTACATTCAAATACATTTACAGAAAGAAAAACACCAACACAACTAGCCCAAAAGAAGAATACAAAGTAGACACGTTTAAGAAATAGAAATGTATATCGAATTATTAACTTAAAGAGAGATGGTATCAGTTGTTTCTTTCTTAAATCAACAAGGAAAAAAGTACCGCTACCACCGCTTCCTAGTCAACCTAAACATGAACAATAAACAGTCGCATACACTCGGGAGCGAAAACGGTGAAGCGTATCCGTTTTGAAGAGAATATTGGATCGAAAGTTATCGGCTACCAGTTATTTTGGTAAATGTTAATATCGAAAATCGAGAACCGGTCAGAACAGCGACCGACCGGAAACGGTTATTAGCAACAGTTATCGATATATCGCCCATGCCTAATATATGTTAGGTGGCTAATATTGTAATACCATCACTCTCAGACTAAACTGTCAGCCTGAAATTCTTTCGCGAATTCAACTATTGATACACTGTCTAACTTGTTTTAACATCGCTATAGAAATCTTCAGGATTTTTTGATTATTACATTGTTGGTACGTGAACCGCAAAGATCATAAAAATACTACTCTTAATTAACAGTATCAACCGTAAATCGAACCGTGGCTACCGTGACTTCTGGTTTCTTATGCGGAGGAATCGTGATTTAGGGAACCCAGTTGTTACTGAAACTTTCGGTTGCAACCGCAGTTACCGGAATAAGAAGCTGGTTAGTTGCGGTTTTTCTATCAACTTTTAGATTCGTTGGAAACTATAAGCAAGGTTATGTTACCATGTTAAGACGGGGAAAGCGTTCTGTGAATAACCATATTTTTCAGGAAACCTTTAAATACCGGCTTTAGCCGAAATCTTGGTTTCGGTTACTTAAGATCATTCACGAAACATGGTAAAAACCGTTCTGTGTAAACCTGAAAGCATTTATACAATAATGCCATTGAGGCATGATTAAAAAATACTGTCATACACGAAAGTCCAATAAAAACGTGGTATGTTATAGGTAGTAGGGTAGGGCGATATATCGATAACTATTATTAATAACCGTTCCCGGCCGTTAACTGTTTTAACCGGTTCTCCATATTAACAGTTACCAAAATAACTGGTAGCCGCTAGCGCTCGATCTAATATTCTTTGAAGAACGGATACGCTTCAGTGTTCTTCGTCCCCGTTGTCGTTAATAATATTCACTAGTGCGATATGTACGACTGTTTATTGTTTATGTGTAGATAGAATACGAAGCGGCGGAAGTGGTACTTTTTTCCTCGTTGATTTAAGAAAAAAACAACTATCAACGAATTTAAATTAGAAACTATCCTGCCGCTGTTATTTTAACCTTATTAGGACCTATGCCGTATACATGCAAGAATTGGATATCCGTCTGTTGCGAAGCTTAAGAGGTTGTGACGTTGTATTCTCCTTTTGGGCTAGTTGTGTGTTGGTGTTTTTCTTTTTGTAAATGTATTTATATATAAGCGATCCCAATAGGGAAATATTTGATATTCCACCTAGAGAACTGATTATAATATATTGCACAGTTATTACAATATTACATTGCGCATATCCAAAGCGCCGAGAACGATAGTAACGAGAATTGTTTAGAATAATTATTATATGAAAATTACCTAGTCCTAATAAGTAGTGTACCTCACACAAGTTGCTCCTCTACCTAGCTACCCCGATAACAGTAGATTAATATTAACCGAGTAAGATCGATCTGCCTTCAGCAGTGCTTGCTAAAGATGCCATAAACAAACGTTAAGATGAAATTACTTTTATTACTATTTGACTTCCTTTATTTATAATACAACTTATGATAAAACTATCATATATAAACAGTAACATAAAATAAAAATGTGTTTCGAGTTAAAATTGAAAATTTGCAAGCCTAAATTATGCGGAAAAAAATTAAAGTTGTAAAAGTTGCATTAAAGCTTCTAGAAAACTTGTTTTTGCTGAACTCATATTTACTACCACAATTAATTGCTTTATAGGTCATAACAATCAAATATTACTTATAATAAAAAAAGAATAATATAGGTATGATATAAGGCAGGATTTAAAGAAATGTTAGTGAAATAATATATTAAATTATGATTTGCGCCTACTAGTAAAATACTATAGGTTTGTTTTGCTTCTATACTTGCACCGATGCAGAATTAGTTCGTCCTTGAACTAAAAATGAATCGAAATTGATCGATTCTGAACGGTTCTAGCTGAAAATGAACTAAGAAGAAAAACAACGAACTACTCATACTTCCAACTTACAAGCTTCTACGTTACCAAAAGCTTAATCATTTTGTTTACGTTATTCTTGGTTCTGGCTTCCTATTTTAGTATCAATATTTTTGTTTATTAATTTGTCAAGGATTTTTAAGTCGAAGTAAATACGATTGGATTTATTCAGAGTAGCTTTTTTATATCTTTTACCCTAAAAATGTTTTTTCCCCGTTGCGAATAATTTCGGTGATTTTTTTTTATAGAAAATATTTTTATATGTACATACATTTGTGTGAAAAAAAATACTATGCGCATGTGCGAATTTTTAGTACTTACTTCCAAGGAAGAACCGTTTGGACGGTGCTGGAACAGTTAATAATCGGTTCAAACGTGAAGAAAAACAAACCTTATAAATACCCACAATGGATAAATAAAATAAATAAATACTATTCTATGCAAATAATATAAATTAAAATAACACAACTTAAACCCCAGAAATAAAATTAATATATTGTTGTTAACAGAATACTACACAGGCAAATAAAAAAATAAATTATTGGAAAAAGTATAAAATTAATATAACTAGTATATAAATCATAGAGTAAGTGGTAGTTGGAGTTGGAAACTTAAATAACAGTGCTTTCCGAATTGAGTATAACCTACTTATGTTAGCACCATTGATTAAATAACTGTTAACAAAGATTAGCGTTACCATCGGATATATGGAGCATAGCCAAAAATGAATCAGTTGAAGTCACAAACAATTCTGAATGCACAGTTTTTGCACACATCAGGGTGTCCTAAATATAATGTAGACTTTCAATCTAGCCGGCCTAGGTATCTTTAGTTCGAGGAATTATTTTTGCTTCATAGAGAGAGCATTTTTATGTTGCCAGCTGGTGACCTGTAATACACGTTAGGTGCGTTTACATTCCGTTCAATGGTTGTGCATGGAAAGCTGAAGGCACTGTACTCCCGTTTTACGTCATCTTAAAATCACACGAGAATTTTTGGCGCGCAGGGCCGGATAGACTCCAAGTGTATCATTTATATCGGAGGCCGTGACACACGTTATTAAGCTTTCCGATGATACCGCATCTACCTTCAAATTATTGATAATAACACGTACACACATATTAATTATAAATATATCTATCTATCTATTAATAAAATTTCTTTTTTATTTTCGTAACATATGTATTATAGCAATATGTATACTTTAATTAAGCAGCTTTTACATTGTAACATTTCATAGCTATATAGTTTCAGTTCAATAATTAAACCTTATAGGAATGTACATATTTCCATGTAATACTAAAAAAAGTAACAATCGTAGAATTGAAAAAAAAACTATTAAATTTACTTACAATAATGTACAATACATGTGGGGTCTGCAATAATATATAATCGTTTTATACATTTCTGCTAATATCTGTACTACTTTGCACATATTAACAAATTACAGTAATTACATTGTATTGACTTTTAACGCAACTATTACTAAGTAAACATTCATGTTATCAATATAACAACTTTCTTTTCTATTATAATCTCATTAAGTATTGAAATAATTTAACATACACCTGTATCTCCCATTCCTCCCTCTTCTTCCAATTTTGTTAAAAATTTAATGACTCGGTGCCCTTCACGAGATTGCTTTACCATATCAATTAATGATAACAACTTCTTGACACCAATAAATAATCTAATACATAAGTGTGTGTGGTAAGTGTTTTATATTTAAAGGAATTACCAAACTACTTACCGACGTCTCTGAATATTTTTAGTTATTTGTTTTAATTCATCCCCACTGAAAACGTCCAAATAATCCAATACTGCTAGTAGATGTTCGGCGTTTGATATATTAGGGACATGCAGAATTCCAGTAAAAGCAGATAACATTTCCATATCTTCCAGAACTTGCCTGTTATAAAATAAGTTATTGAACAATTGAGAAATTGCAAGAATCTAATGTGCATACACGTATGCCCACATCGGAACGCGGGATTACTTTGGTAATGGCAACCGCGAATTCGAGTCTCACTGACGAGTGTTGCGTAAACTGAGCAAGAGTACGCACGCATGTCTGCTCAATCACGCAATACTGCGTAATTTTTCTGTACTCTCAGATTACGGGGAAAAGTACAGTTTCTTATATTTATTCTGTAGCTGCTATGCGATGCAGGAGAACGAAGAAGTAATTCTAAGTAGGAAAATAAACAACGATTCCTATTAAATTAAACAAAGGAAAAATAAACTCTACAATTATACAAAATAAATTGAAATTCTAACAATGTTACTTAATGGAGGATTCGAAAATAACCCCATCCGCGGTCAAACAATGGCCGAGTTTATCGTAAAACTCCCGCTTCGCTGGCTCGAGATTTCTAGGGGTTATTGTCGCAAAAATTTTCAACAGTTCTCTTGCAACTGTTGCAAGCTCGTTATTGTTGCAAAAGCGCAAAGATTTTGTTTGACATAACCCCACAGAAAAAAAGTCGCAGGGGTTGAGGTCGGGTGATCGAGGTGGTCATTTTATTGTACCCTTCCCGGCAATAACATGATTGGGAAAGGTGTTTTACTAATTTGGTGTTATGCGAGGGACAGCCGTCTTGCATAAACCAAATTTCATCAAAATCGGGGTTAAGTTGACGGACAGCGGGAATGTGTACAGGAAATGTGGATAGTGGATAATTTGCAAGATGACACTGAAGAATTTATTATTCATGTAACAGACATGTGTGTGCACCTAATTGCTATTCCTTTCTTAAATATTATTGTATTATATGAGGATTTGTATGATTCCAGCTATTTTTGGTACAAAAGTGGAAACAGTTATTTGTTAAAGGATTATATATTTTACTTTTATTATAAATTGTATAATACTCCAATTCTTAAATGAATGTTCGAAATGTAAATTACGTTAATGTTGAGTAATAATAAATAAAATCATAGGCTTTTTCACTGATTCTTAAAATTATGTTTCTTTTTTATATTTTACTGCTTTCCACAAAATATGCATTTTATCTGTCAGAAACCCAAATAATCGAACCGGAAGTAATAATGTACAGCTGATTCGACGATTTGGCAACCGTGTATCGAATTCTCATAAGCTCTCTGTACTGCATTCGGAGGTTGAGTCGAACTATAAAATTAATACTTTGCGATTATGGTATACAAGCTGTAAGAGAAATAAGAAGTACATGTACCTCACTACCTCACCAGTGGCGATGCTATTCATATTTGACAAAATACATACACAGCTTATATACTACAACATGACGTCCAATGGCATGAATCTCACCCTTAATAAATGTTACAAATCGGTTCATTGCGCAAGATATGTGTACTTCTTATAGTGTTTTCATTCTACCGACTTTCCACTCATTTGCACAATAGTTCAAACGGGCTTGTACATAAAAAGCTGCTAATTGCAAATTAAATAGAAAAGCAAGCATTAAACATACATAAAAATGAATTAAAAATATAAACACAACTTACCGTCTACTACTTGTACATAATACTAATAGTTTCCTTCCTGCAGGCGGCTCCTTTTTCAGCAGAACTAGAAGAGCTTGTAGCGTAAGATTAGAATATCTGGGACCTATTGGGCCATAATCAAGCAATCTTTCAATGTTATCAACAAGAATGCAACTCAGCGTTGATCGGTATGCGTCATCAAAAACCTGGGGGAAATGATAATATTCTTATTCTAGTTTAACCATCCCTAAACTGTAGTCGTGTCGTCTGAGAGTTCACGCCTAAAATGTAATTGCTTTTTGTTGGCGAATACAAACACAGACATGACATTATCCCATCTAATCTATCCAGTGGCGCACATTAAGTGACATAATTATTGAAGGGGGTGTAGTGGTAGTATCAACACACACACACACACACACACACACACATTTCAATTACAATGATATGTTATAGTAGATTAGCTTGCAATAATATTAGTAAATAGTTGAAGTAGATTACTGCGAGTAGCTGTATCAGCCTTACGAAACATCGAAGGATTGAGAAGAGCGATTACGCATATATATATTGCTATGTTTCAAAATGCTAATAAAATAATTTAGCAATGAATTTTAAATAATAATAATATTTATAAACTTAGGTTCTGTTGTTCATGTCAAATTGACACGAGCCTGTTGATATTAGTGAATTAAAGGTTCTATCTGTCATGTTGGTATCACGTATGTAGATAATGTCACGAGAGTCCTGTATCATGTTTTTGTACGCGTTAATGTATCGCCAGTTAAATTGAACGAAGTAAATGTTTATAACACAATAATGTGTTCTTAATTATTGACCCTGTGCATTACAAAAGGTTATGGGCCCAGCACGCTTCAACTGCGCGTTCGCAGTGTGTTAGATTAAAGTAGTGTAACATAATCGAACCTATTACGTGTATTGCATAGTAGACTCAAAATGGCGGGCATAGTTTTGCCTACAATAGAAAAGTTAATGGGTCGCGAGAATTACAACGATTGGGCATTTGCAATGCAAGCATATCTGGAATGTGAAGAATTATGGTCCTGTGTTATAAAGGGTACTCCAGAGGGTGCAGACGAGGCAGCAAAGAAAAAGGATTCAAAGGCAAAATCGAAAATTATCATGATGATCCACTCATCCAATTTTGTGCATATTAGAAGTGTTAAAACCGCGAAGGAAGTGTGGAATAAATTAAATGATGCTTTTCAGGATTCCGGCCTATGCAGAAAAGTGAGCTTACCACGCTACCAATGAAGTCACCTCCGCAAGAGATGTTGTTCTCTTGGAGCAGGACCAGGTAAGATCCGTTTTAAACCAAATTAATGTGGATCTTATATTCCCAGATCAACAACCTGAACAAGAACCGGCTAAAGTGGGAGTCGATGACCAAGAAGAGGATGGTGAAGATAGGACCAGCAGTATGGTAACAGAAGAGAGCACAGACATGGAAACAAATTCTTCAGATAATGAATATGTACCACCACAAAGAATGGAACAGAATATTTCTTCAAGACGTTCACAAAGAGATCCGAAACCAAAGCAGTTTGATGATTTCGTCTACTCTGTCAGTGTACTACCTGAAGATCCTATTACAGTAGAAGACGCCTTAAGTACAAGTAAGGAGCCATGGAGGAAGAATATAAAGCACTCCTTGATAATAATACGTGGACATTATGTGATCTACCAGCAAACAGGAAAATGCTCAAGTCAAAATGGGTATTTAAAACTAAGACTATGTTAGATGGATGTACACGCTATAAAGCCAGACTTGTAGTTAAAGGTTGCGCTCAAAGAAAAGGTCTGGATTATGAAGAGACGTATTCGCCAGTGATTAAATACAGTACGATACGATATTTATTAGC
>JARFOC010051698.1:0-20203 GCA_031763485.1 Osmoderma eremita | reverse complement strand
ATTTAATAATAGCGGACAATGTAAAAAATAGAAAAGGCATTTCTATAGAAGCTGAAATATTATCGCAAATAGGATACCAAGACACATTCGACATTGAAGTGAATGAAAAACTAATATAACGACATAAAGGAAAATATAAAACTTATGCATCTATCCATTGATAAATCCACTAGTAAAATTGCGTTGCAACTTGGGCCTTAAATAGCATAGCTAAAAAGAAAAAAATAATACATAAAAACGCACTTCATTTCCCAATGTTTACACCACGCTTCGAAACAAGTATAGAAAAGGAGATAGAGAACTCTTTCGCTTTAATTTCATCATCATAGCATTGATATACGAGTCCTGCTCTCAGCGCTTGGAGGGCCTGGGTGGGGAAGGGAATAAAAAAACCTCGACCCTACCTTGAATATGAGAGTTTCATCAGCCATTGGGATTGCGGTATAAAAGTTCCTTTCGCGTGAGATCTGTAGGACTGCAGGATTAATATACTCGCTGGATATATTAATAGTTTTATGGTGGAGAATGAAGGACTTGGAAGGTATGTTTTTTTTTACGACGGGACATTCTTTGTAACGAATAAAACGACTTAATTACTAATAAAGCGCCCCATTTTTGTTGAAAAATAATAATTTCCAATCTTAAGTATTGTACAAATACTTTAGACGAAAAAAAATGACCCAAATCAGATATATCAGGTGTTTTACAAAATTCGGAAATATGATTTTAATCTTTTAATCAATATGGACGCTAGAATTTCCATGACACGTATCAGATGATTGTGTTGACGTCCCCTGTCCCAATTTATTTAATTATTCGCTAGTACGTGTATCCCTAAAATGGGGATAAATTGTTTCGCATTCAAAACTTTCAGTGAATACATTCAAAACGTTAATTAAACCGCTTCAATAACACGGGGAAATGTCGAATGTTGTTCAGAATAAACATATATAGCGATCTATACTGTGTACATTTCAGCCATTAATATAGGAACATGTTCGAATTTTCTGGTGAAATAACGGGATAGGATTCCGCCAGGCCTGCTGTCCGGGGTTTCAAGTTAGTTAGCGGTCCTACCTACGTTGTTCGTTGTTCAGTTCTGAGGGGAGTTAACCAATTTGTAATCAGTTGTGTGTCGGGTAAAAAGGGTTCCAACATTTAGAATAGGAGCAGTGGCAGAGAGGCCTACGCTTTGTCACAAAGGACCGTAGGCATAAATCCAAAGCATTGTATGCCGCCATTATCGCAATATCTCCACCTGTCGCTTATTCCCATTATCTTTGTACAGGACAATTTGTGGCTTCAGCAATTGTACTATTCGTCCCTTTTAGTTTCCCTAAATTTGACAGGCTGCCCCATAAACCCTTTGATGTATCGATTGTAGCTTCGTACGCGTCGCATTTCTAAATAATTTTTACATACGTTCGTGTCTCATACTTCAAACTTCCCCAATTCCTATCAGAAAAAAATGAATTTCTATATTCTTCTTCGTGGAATTTCGCAATTTCTTTCCTATAACCATAGTACGATCTCATATATATGTATGAATATTACACCTCATTTGAAAAACCGTTTAAATTTCATCTTCTTTCGAGAAATTGGCACTTTTCCCAAACACTCGTGGGGTGGGTGGCTGCCGTCTATTGCGAAGCGATTTTTTTCCTTTCGGACAAAGCGAGAAACGGGGAGTCGTAAAATCGAAAATACCGTCAATCCTATTCACGCTGGGGGGCGGCAGATGACAAAAATAAATAATTTCCTCCCTTCGGCTGTTCCGGAGTTCCGGAAAATATTTATCTCTATTAATAATCAATAAAGATACATCAAAAAAGCGGAATACAAAGAGGAACGTAATAGCATTAAAGAGCTTGCCCAGTTCCTCTTAAGAAGTGGGAAGTGTGAAAAGAAAATATGTAAGATGCAAGCTTCAATAAATAAATTTCTTCAAAATCGATTGAAAATGCTCAGATGTAACTTTTTTTTTACTTTAAAAACAAAATCTGCGAGAAACATCAACATTATATAGTGAACTCAAAATTTATATACAGGGCATTTTTAATAACGTTACACATATAGTTGCTCACTCTTAGATTAGAATATATTTTATTGTATAAGCAATATTTATTTCTTCATTATAAGAATTAATTTATCAAGAATAGTCTTCGCATCGAACCGATATTTCATTTTGTTTCATTTTATTGTCCAACAGATTACCAGTTACAGGATAAAAATATTTACAAAGTGAATACAAACAAAAAAAAAAGAAAAAGATAATACAAAAGATATTTAAATTAATAGAAGTTATAATAAATCATTAATATTATTATGAAAAATATCTTCATAGTACATATCAGTGGAGCGGCACATCGTCACCAGTGGCAAGGCTAGCAACAAGTTGGTCCTAGAACAGGGTAGAGAGAAGGAGGAAGAGGAACGAGTGGAAACCCTAGTAATGCGGAAATCCATAGAAGCAAGAAGGAAAGGGCTATCGATGACTCCGTGAGCTAACTTTGAAATAAAGCGCGCACCATGGCTCTCACGATGGTGCGTTGAAGAATCCACCGAATGTCTATCAAATAAGGACGCGTAATCAATCCCTCGCTGCGGATAAACTCCATCCTCTTTAAAGGAGAGGTATTTGAGAAAAAGACGTTAAATTTTGTAAAAGTGATAACTGAAGATAGACATAGTTGGGAGACCACACTTGAGAGACATACTCCAACTTGCTCACAACTAAGCTAAAGTATAATATTTTTAAAAGTTGTATAATTTGAAAAGCTGTATAGGAATGGATGGAAAATCCCAATGTTTTAGATGCTGACAAGCAGAGGTCAGTAATGTGTACTGCAAAGCTCATAGATTGGTCAAAAAACACACCAAGATCCTTTACTATTTCAACCCTCTGCAATACATAATGATACATGAACATGAACAAATACGCGGAAGCAATTGGATGATTTTTTCTAGTATTTGAAACAAAGCAACAAACTAATATTTAATTTTAAATTGTGTTTGGTACGTCATTCAGCCATGTAATCGATGTTTTGTTGCAAGTTTAAGATGTCATCGAAGTTAGCAATTGAACTACAAATTTTAATACCATCAGCGTAAGCCAGAACAGGACGAAAGATGCTGCTGCAACAAATCGTTAGCGTACAAAACCTAACCTCGCCTGTTCAACTCCCCACAAATGAATTGCGAAATATTGACAAAGTTACTAACCATTCGCCGCCCACGGACAAAACCATGCTGATAAGGTGAAATGAAAGACTTAAGACGTTCGTAAAGATAGTGAAATAAAAAAAATTCAAAAGCTTTGGCGAAGTTGGACAAAATGGATATGGGTCGGTGATTAGCAACTTCTGATTTTGAACCCTTTTTAAATATCAGAGAGATTCTAGTTTTCTGTCATAGTTTCGCGAAAGTCGATGTTTCTACAGATTAATTAATAATGATTGCTAATGGTTTAGCAAAAACCATTCTAGCATCCCTTAGTAAAAACGATGGAATTAAATCATCTCCAGAAATATTATTGTCAGGGAATGATGCCATGATGTTTATTAGTTCATCCTCAGAAATTAGTGGCAAGGTAATGGAAAGATTATTGCTAATAGTAGTATTTGTAAAAGGTGAACTGTCAAGGTGAGTAGAACAAAATTTATCCGTACACGCATTAACAATATTGTCAATAGTGCCAACCACAAACCCATTGTAAGTCAGTGCACTAGGTATTCCGGTAGAGCCTTGTTTATTTATTGAGAATTTGGTAAGTGTTTAATGTTTATAATTTTTTTTATCTCTGGTCGATGTATATGTCAACAAAATAAAATAAATCATTTACATGCTCATATATATATTTTTATTTACATTATATTTATAATAAAATAATACATACTTAAAATGTCTAATCAGAGCTCGGATGTGCTTCCGACCATGCCAAGGCACGAGCGATGGCTTCCGGTATTGGTGGAGCTACGGGTAAATGATCTCCAACGGGTTGGAACCCATTTTCGTCGGCCACGTAGTGCATAGCAATTGGTGTCCCATCAGGTGCCGTATATTTGAAACCTCCCTCGGCAGCTGTACCGGGTTCTTTAGAATCTGTCAGATGGCCCTGTTCTTCAGCGCTGATACCGTTCTCTGCTTCGAAACTTGTGAGCGAAACAAGTTAAGTGATTCGCTTAAATAGCTGAGAATAACTAAAGTAAATGGTACATACCTCCATTTGTAGGAACCATCTGGACTTACGTCACTAGCTTGTCTTAGAATAGCGATCGGAGGTGGCGCTTGCCCATAAGCCAGAGATGCTACAGCCAATAATAAGAAAATCGTCTGCAAGTATGTACGAAACAATTTTGGATTTACAATGGATCAAAACTATATCTAAAACTGAACTTACGAACTGCATCTTGACACTGTTATCTTACGTTTGAATATATTTAGAATAGACTGCGCAGTATTTATATAGAAGTCACAACTTTTCGAGTTTCAAAAATGGAAATACAACCTTGATTTTTTTCCATGGAACGAGTCCATTAATATTGTTCAAGATTATTTTCTTGTTGTCAAAAATAAGGAACCTGCATTTCATATACCTATATCCAAAATAAATATTTTTACTACTTAATAGAATAAAGCAACGTATCACTAGATTAAAAAACTATACGCAGTTTAAGTATAGTTGAGTTTTTGTATAAATAAGGAAGGTCAAGGTTGTTTCTGTGTCCACACCATCTTCATAAATTCGCCAAATGACCTTTAAAAAAATAGTGATTAACACAAATGTGCATAAATTTATTTCGACTAATTATCAGAAATAAATATTGTTTTATATTCACAATTCGGACATTGAAGCAACCACTCGAAATCAGGCTTTATACATGCAAATATATTCCTATGATAAAAAGCTATGCTTTTTGAATTTGTTCATAATGATACGTTAGAAAAAAAACAAAAAATACCCTTACCACTTTGATGTGTGAAAAACTCCGGATACGTATTTCGGCAACTAAGTTGCCATCCTCAGTAGAATCTACGAAGGAAGATAATGTTAAACGTCGCACTCTGGGAGATATGCACCACACAAAACATTACTTGAATAACACTATTTGTATTTGATACATTAGAAATATGCAACATATTTCTGCTGTATGTATCGAGGAAGTACCCTGTATGTATTCGGTTTTAGTGACACTCTGGTCGCACTATTGGGTGACCGTAAATTTTATGTATCTTATAATGGCTTTCATTTAGCGGAGAGAGTTATCACATCTGGTGTGCTACAGGGTTCCAATTCGGGGCCCACACTCTTCCTATAGTTCATCAACAATATTTCTGATATTGTAAATTGCGAAATTTTAATGTTCACGGGTGATATTAAGATCTACTCTCATATCACTTCACAAGATGATTGTGTAAAACTGCCGAAAACTTGGAGCTGGTGTCTGGTTGGTGTATTTCAAACGGATTAAGTTTAAATATAGCAAAATGTAAAGTACTTACTTTTACAAGAAAAAAAGTCATATAAATTACTTAATAATAGAGCCGATTCTCCATTTCTACTAAGCTAGCTAACTTCCCTGGTTCCACGACTGTCTGCTCGATATGTGCCAACTATCTACACTTTATCAGCGCACACGAACTTGATGTTCAGGTCACCTGTAGTATGTCTGTACAATCACTACAATGGCATATGTTCCGACTGCCACATACTTAGCACGTCTCTGGGATTACTATTGCATGTGAACAGTGATGGTTTGCCTTGATACTTTCGTGTACTTTACATTCCACTAAATATTTTAGTACAAGTGTATCATTTTATATTTAGTTGCCGATATAATTTTTGTGTTTTTGTATGTATTTTTGCATTTATATTTTTATGTTTTTACTGTTGGGCAATAAATATTATACCTATTATAAATTGAATTAAATGCCAGGCTCCTTTCAATAACAAGAATCATCTATGATTTCATTTTATTACACAAGAAAACTATTATGCAAAATTAATTTTATATGAATGGCATCTATACATTTTTATAGCACAAGTGCTTGGGTTATCTATAATTGTGACTTCTGTCATGAACTCAGATCTCTGTCATATATGTAAAATTTAACAGCTGATTTCTACCAACTTCTTTTTATAATTTCAAGTGTGTATTTATTAATCATGTCTGCAAATGTCAAACATTTGCGCTTGAAGTTAAAGAAATCTACAAAATTCCCAATTCAACAGTAATAAAATCTTGCTTAACAAAACATTTAAACACATTGCAACGGATTACTCCTCCCGCACAAAATATTAATTAATTCGGGACACCTGTTTTGGAAATACCTGGATTCCCATAGTCAACTGTTTAACCGTATAACCAATCGGCTGTATAGCTCTAAGGAGAACATAAAAAACGAAGCCATGCTACAAAACGAGTTAGATAACGCAAATAACACTGATATTTGAGAATTCCAGTGATATTTCAATTTAACCAACATAAATATAATCTGCGAAAGTGTGAACTTTTCACCGTAGTAAGGTATCCTCAATTCCCAAAAAATCACAATCCTTTCCAACACTATGTTCTTAAAGTGAATGAAGTGTTGTGCCATTCTTATATCAAATCGGCAACAACGCTGGATGAAGTGTCGCACCACCCCCTGTACATAACACCATGTTAGCTTATAGAATGTGTATTTCTAATTACTAATAAAGTTAAATTAAATAGTAATTATAAATTAGAAGGACCAGCCATTTATTTACAAAAAAAAATACAAAACAAACATCAATTGTGTTACATATACAATGATAACGTATAACATACACTAAGTATTATATTAACAATGACTATTCTGCAGCCGCAGCTTGAGATATATAATCACAAGTCACAAACCGTATTCACTAGCTTATTTTGTAACATTCATATAAACTATTTACATATATCAACAATGATTTAGAATCTGCCTTGAGGCCTTTGAGGTTGCTGGGAATCAGGATGAGCAGCTATCCAATCTAAGGCCCGCGCAATCGCTTCAGGAATTGGTGGAGCCACCGGTAAATGCGCTCCTTGCGGTTGGAAACCGTTTTCGTTCGCTACGTAAGATAAAGAGATCGGTGTGCCATCTGGCGACGTATACTGGAAGCCACCTTGAGCCTCGACAGCGGCGTCATTGCTATTGGGTACATTCTTCAATTGCCCTTGCTCCTGAGCTGAGATTCCGTTTTCAGTTTCGTAACTAAAAAAAAAGAAATTAGTGAGAAGTTCGATTACATCTTTTCTAATCTCCTAAATATAATTTATACCTCCATTGATAAGAACCGTCTGCGTTTACGTCACTGGATTGCCTCAAGATGGCAGTCGGTTGTCCTGCTGGGCTCGGGTTCGGTACTGGTCTGTAGCGTCCACCTCCTTGGGCAGCTACACAGCCTACAACAGCTACCAAAACCACCTGAAAAAAATTTAGTTTTTAGATCATACATTGCAAAATCTTTGTGCAACGTCTATTTCTCTATTGTTGCACACCTCGTCTAAGAATTTATTCTAGAAACATTTAATAGTCGCTTGTTACAGTCTCAAAGGAAATTACCACACAATAACTTAACCTACTCCGCAAAAAAAGGAATAAGGTCACACCACACCGCGGTATAAGTATACTAAGAAGACGCTGCAATAGCTCAGAGACAGATGCAGTGCCGACGAAGTGAGATGTAGGAACGATTTGCATGCGTACCGTAAAGATATAACACAAAAAAAAATTAGTGTTCGATCAGACATAAGCACATATATGCATAGGTAAAAGTTGAACGATTTGCATTGAAAATTATGCGCAAAGTTCATCAAACAAAAAGATTGGTAAACAAGATTATACCGCCAATATTTATCCAAATATTTTAATTTGCATTTAGAAAAAGCATAAAGTTGCAGCCGACATTTTAAAAGAAATATTTCTTATCAGCTGTCTATACGAATGACGCAATGATAAGTACTTCAAACTCTTAGAAATAGAATCTTGAGAATTATGGGTTTAAACGTTGTAAAATCTGAACAATATTTTATGTACTGTATTGTTTTATGTAAAAAAAAAATATCGATCAAATGCCACGTTATTTTTCTAGAAGGTTCAAGTACAGAAGTAATGCAAATAACACCAAAAAGCGCAAACGTGATTTTTTTGACACCCTCCCTTCATAAAATTGCAACTATTTAACGTTTTCTTTAGAAATATTGCTAGGGTGATTAATGGCTTGTCTTCATGTCTCGGAAAAAGGATCTATTGAGCAATACGAGAGAGAGAATTGCGAATTTCTGTTTAATACTCAGCCCCATTTGTAGTATTTATAGTAGTTAATTATCTGTATGGATGTATGCTTGAATGTTCTTAGATTTGGTTGTTCCTTTTCGATTTTGTTTGGGCTAGGAAAAATGGCAGAAGTTCTCTGAACCCCCTACACCTGTTGACCACGTACAATATTATGAAGTTTGTAATTTGTAATGTGTAATTTGAGATTTATAATTTGAAATTTGAGTTGATTGTACACTTTCGTGATGTGGTCAATGAAGTTTTATTATGTTAATTTTTATTTTCAATCATGAATTATTACATAAATATCAATTATTTAGGTAATATTGCTACATGACAATAAAAAATTCATGATAATACCTATATATATTCAGTCAAAAGGAGCCAAAATAAAGATTAGTTTATTATTTGCAACGTTATCAATAATTATATTGATCTCGTAAAATCAAAACTAAAACCTTCCATCAACACAATATTTTCTTTTATTTCTTCTTCACAATAAAACCAAGCACAATCACACTGTATTGAAATAATAATTTTGCTCTATTATTATGGTGATAGACACTAGCATGACAATTCTATAATTGATATGATTAAGCACAATCTCAAAAATTGCACCAAGGCAGGGAAAAATCTAAGATAACAGTTCTTTGGAGGAAATTAGTAAATAGAAAGAAAAGGGGCCTAGATCATAATGTAATAAAACATGACATTTATAGCTTCAAAAACTAAATATGGTGAAGTTGATCGCAAATTCAATATATATTTTGTTTTGATTACCTTATAATAACTTACTGTTACAAAAATCCTACAAATTACAGAAAAGTATCTAACTGCAAGAGATGTCAATGTTTACAAAAAATAAACTCACTGAACCGGATCACTCCTCGGCTTACAATGTATACGGAAACGTATTTCGGCAATCCACGTACTCCGGAAACACGTGTCGTGTCTCGTGTGTTAATCAATCTATTGTGATGTTAGAAGTGATCTGATATAGTGTGTTCAGTACACTGCACCACATTCATTGTAATTTTTACTATACAAAAAATAGTTAACTGCAGATCGTTTGAAATGAAAAAAAGGGGTACTGAGACAGGTTTTCATATTACAGAATAAGAAATGAATTCGGATAAACTAATGACTTTCTGATAGTTAGCGTTATATCAAAACCAATGTAAATCTGCCTTAATAATCCAGATGAAAGTGCAACAGTATTGGCTAAGCAATAGAAAAGAAGGTATTTCTACAAATTCATGAAGATGAAACGAGAGGAATATTACCTGTAACAATCCATACTTTCTTCGAGAAATGAAATGAGATTCAAGGTTACCCAAAGATAATATTATATATTTGGCGTAGAAAATTTAATTTCGCAACAACAAAATTTCAATATTAAACATCAGATCAGACTGGAATAAGTAATGCTGAATTTAAAATTAAATTTCGAAAGTTGCGAAAATTACAAACAAAGTACAAAATTTTTTAAGTAAAAAAATTCCACCTACTTTATTAGTATTCATTTATTTTTAAATTTGCTTTATACCAGTAATTATAGAAATGCATATTGCACTGATCTAACCTATGTGGGTACAAATACAAATTTCGAATCATTTTCTAGGACGTAGGTGCAGTTCTTACGTAATAAATGCACCACAGTCACTAACACCAGACGTTGATAGGGTAAAAAGTGCATCTCGAATGGTATTCTTTTCATTTTCTCATCTAAAACTGGGAAGGCGTACCCAATATACCAGTACAAGAAGGTTAAAGGCAATCCGAGTCCAGCCTGTGGTGGTCGCGATTACTCTAAAGGTCATCTTCTCCGAAGTGAAAGAGAGACCGTTTGGTTTGAGGATGCTAAACATCATCACAATGCGGTTTTTTTCTTATATCGAATCCGTACGAGGTTGTTGATTTATGTACGGTTTATGTAACGATTTTAGTATTGAAGCTAGAACGCCTGGCATAATGCCGTGTAATAAAAATAATTAACACGTCTTACGATATTTTCGCAATGTTTATACAGGCGAAGTAAGGTTTCCGTTATAGAGTTAGATGTGTAAAAAGCGAATTGTTTAAGTAAGAAAATGACATCAGAAAATCGGGGAAAGTTTTGCTGGTTTTCATTAAGAGCGAAATAATTTTGATTAAGTCTGATGCAAGACGATTTGATATGGACAGTTTAAACACTTTTTGCAATTGGTTACATGATTTGATATGCAAGGGCAACAAAAATAAGAACGTAAAAATCACTGATTCTCAAAATTATATCTGTCAAAGTAATTAATGGCTGAGCAATTTGGTAAATGATGGTAAAACATATTTTTATGTTTTACCATCATTGGAAGTTCATTGAATAAATATCATTGTGTACGAGAGGTTGAGTTATAGCCAGAAAATATTACCAAACGAAACACCCTGATTATTTTTTTACAAAATCGCAGTCAAAGTTTGATCGAAGGGGACAACTTTAAGAACTCCAACACTAAAGCCGTAGAAGAGTGCACTATGGGTTGAGTAAGAACCATTATCAAATCTAATAACCTATATACATATTGTTTTTATTGCGGCTTGGGTGTAGAAATTTGGTGTATTTAAACCTCTAATAAATTGGGCCAAAGTGTGGCTTGTTATAAAAGAAAAGACAAAGGAAAATTCAGTGATTAATAAACAATAAATAACATGAAATGCAATGTAGAAAAGATCAATCTTTGCATCTATATGAACTTTGGTGTAATGTGATTTTACTTTATTTTTAGACAGTTATTCTTATAAAGAAAGAAGAGTCCGTGTCGCCTTTATTTACAGGCCGGTTTAATTATTGAAACGGGAAATGAAATGGCTGGATGTAGGCTATAAAATGAACTGATGAAATTATTTAACGGTCTTTCTCACCTGTCCTAAAAAAGTGCTATGAGCAGTACTTCAAGTGTAAAGTAGGTAATGAAAGAGTGGTCAAGACGAACTTTACTGACACCAGGAAATAAGAATGTCATTGGTACCCCACTTATTGATCTTCAAAAAATTTGTGTGCCCCCTTTGCACATTAAGCATGGGTTGATGAAAAATTTTGTCAAACGTATGGATAAAACTAACAGTGGGTTTGTAGATGTGAGGAGTTCCCTAACATCAGTGATGCTAAGGTAAGAGAAGGCACTTTTGTGGGACCCCAGATCAGACAGCTATTTCGTAATGAGAAATTTGTTGAGAAGCTAAATGGATTTGAAAAAGCAGCATGGTTGTCTTTTAAGGAGATTTGTGATAGCTTCTTGGGAAATCGTAAACCCGTAAACTACGTAGAGACTCTTAACAATCTACTGGCCTGGAGAAGAGATACCAAGGCAAATGGATCCCTGCTATGTTGGCAGACTATTGCTGGATGCTGAAGAGGGATGTTTCTGATGCAAAGTACAGCCGAAAGTCATATATGAGCACATTTTCCAATTAAATATATCACTTTTTACGTCATTTTTTTCATGATTTATACATATATTATAATATATACTTTCACAAAATTTCATTGCTTTGTCACTCTGAAACCCTGCCTCATAGAAAATTTCTGAAAACAGATATGAAGTAAGTGTAAAAAGTATTACTAAGTTCTTTACCTCATGGGACAAAGTAAATCTGAAATTTTGTTGACCAGTGTAATCAATCGGTTTGACGATGGAAATCCAGGTATTGGTGAAACACTTGTCCCGAATTAATTATTACTACGGGAGGGGTAATCCAGTGTGTGTAAAGACATATTGACACAATGTAATAATTTTAATTTTAATTTTAACCATTTTCGACAGCACTCGAAACCATAAATACTATTTTAATTCTCTTTTAATGTTGAAAGAGATTGACGATTAGACAGTAGATTTAAACGACTAAAGCAATTGAAAACACATTTCAAACAGAAATACAAACTGCTAAATATACAGATACATACATATGTAATCAAAATATAAATGTTACGGCTATGAAAACAGTTTTGCATTTACGCTAAAGGTCAAGCTTTCACCACTAGATTTGGTTTTAAAATAACAAAATTTTTATTATGCAGCTTGTAGCAATGAATAGATTTATATAATATTTGATTACTATATTTAACAAATTCCTTTCCTTTATTCCACGCTATTATATTGGTTTCTGTTTGAAATTTGAAGGTCCACAAATATTGTCACATAGCAAACATGTAATAAAAAATATGTTAACAAATCTAAGTCACAAAGGACGCACACATTAGATACAATTATAAGGATGTCACCGTATTTGGATATTTATCAAAATAGGATATATACATTATTACGTAAGTAGCATTTTCAACAAGTGTTTAAAAGATGTTTATGGAAGCCAAATTTTGCATATGTCGGATTAACAACAATAGATGTTTTTCGATTGTTAAATATGAATAGTAATGCATCTTCAAGCAAAATTTCCCAAAATTACCATTATAATATTTACTATTATTTTGAGGTAAAAAATACCAAAAAGCTATTACCTGGATAACACAAATGCTCTTAAAATATTGATATACACATAAGTGCTTTAAAACAGTGTTAAAATACTCTCGGAGAAGGAGTGTTACAGCATTGATGAATTCCTGGGATATTAATTTATCGAATACTGTTTATTTATTTGTTTGTCCTTATGTTTGACTGCTAATTCCTTATAGACTGTGGAAATTAAGTAAGACATAAACTCAGTAATTCCGTTAACATTAATTTTTTTAGAAAAATCTCGAAGCCTTATAACGATTTTAACTTCAGTAAATATTTTTAGCCTATTTTCAGTTTCTTATGTCATTTGTTTTTCATGTTATGACGTTATCGACTTTTTTTTAACGACAACCTACATTTTTTATTATTGATGTTGGTAGTACTTTCTATTTCGTTTTCAACGGAATAAAATTGAATATAACATTGATGTTAATGGCGAAAAGTCGTCTTAAAGTTCAAATATTAAAAATTTATTAAATTTGGGAAATTTATCTAGTTGCCGGTGCATAAAACAAAAAACATTAGTTACAGCAATTGTTATACGGTTTACGGTAAATGTCAATAAAATAAGTGTTTTTTCTAAACAAAAAAAAACTATTTTATTACTAAAAATGGTACAATTATGCGAAAAACAGGGAATTCAAGTGTAAATGATGATTGGTTACGGCGTCAGAGCTAGCACACATCAACAAGTGTGTCAACTTTTTAGAGAAAGATACCCGGATCAGCCCATAAATCAATAAACAATTGAACACAGTTAAATTATTAGAAAATTAGAAAAAAAAAAGATAAAAAGTAGAAATTAGAAAATCTATTTTACAGACATTTACCGTAAACCGTACGACAAATGCCGTAACTAACGTTTTTTGTTTTATATACTGGCAACTAGATAAATTTTTCCAATTTAATGAATTTTTAATATTTCAACTCTAAAACTGTTTCTTTGGATTTTTTTAAAATATAACATTGAAAATGTTATACCCTCTAAATCGAAATAAAAGGTACTACCAAAATCAATAATAAAAATGTTGGTTGTCATGTAGAAAAAAAAGTCGATGACGTCATAACATGAAAAACCAATGACCTAAGAAACTGAAAATAGGCTGAAAAGGTTTGCTGATGTTACGGAATTACTGAATTTCTGTGTTGCCTAATTTCCACACTGTATATTTAGGCGTATTATACATATTTTTTTATTGACTATAGATTATTATGAAAATAAAAAAAGATTCAAGTTTACATTAGTAAAAAAAGAATATTAATCTCAAATATTGCTGAGTTAAAAAGCACCTAAGTAAGAGTATTTAATCAGTCAAACATATCGAAAACAATCTTTATGAAATAGAATTGAATCGCGATTACTTTGAAGGGAAATTCATTTATATTTAGATCAGGTGAGAAATAATCTAACATCGTGTGAATCTAATCCTCTATACTTACAAGGAAATTCATGTTGTTCTATTTTGTCCTGTAGTAGTAGGCACTTGGAAAACGCACTGATGTACCATGGGGCTACACATCATTTATATAGTAGCTGGACACGGCTAAGGGGCATGCATGAAACCGTGGGATGCCAGCTACCGTAATACGTACCCTCCCTATCTCATTAGATCATCTAAAATTTTAGGCGGACGCCATACGCCGGAGAATGAAATTTTCATACGGTCAGTATGCCAATAATCTCCTTACATTGTTCGATTATGAAGCGATTTGTATGCGAGACACGTTTGCGTGCAGTAATTTGTTTTGTCTGGCGATCGTGTTTAAAAGACTTTTGCTTATTTTTTTTGTTATTTTAAAAAATCCAACTAAAATCTACTTTTAAATACAGACAAACAAATATTATGTTTAAAATAAAGAAATTGATCAATTTTGTTCGATCGCTCTAAGTACATATTTTGTTAACTTAAACAAACAAAATGTTTTATTCAAATCTACAGTTTAGCGATAAGAATCATCTACGGTAATCAAAACTGTGGGGCCGTATAATCAACTGTATCGGATCTCCCCTCATCTCATAATAAATTGATTAATCACTGGGATGTGTTTCGGGAAAATCGAATTCGGCCATGCGACTGACAATGAGAACCTATCGTGTATTCCCGAAACAGCCTCCCCCAATTAATCAATTTATTGTGAGGTAAGGAGTATTAATATTTTTTGTTCATCTAACCAAAAATTGACAGATATTTGGTTTTATTGACTTAATTGTTTATCATATCGGAAATTCTTTGAGAATATGTTAATGTGGCATATACAGCGTATTGAATTTACGTGCAATTCTTTTATGCCAGAGTTCATTATAATAATATGCAAAAACTTAAAGAAGAGCTGTTCATCTTTAGCACCTTTTATTGATTTCTAAAAATTTTCAAACATTCGGAGTGCTCCGAAGGTAATGTTAGGAAGTTATAGCTTGCGTCCCATACTATTTTTTTTATTATTTTTTGGGGGAAAATGATGCCTCCAGTATACCGCTTAGATAGAAGCGACCAGGCTGAGGTAGACATAACAGCTCCGTTTATGCAGTTCCGTAAAAAGAATCAGTGTATTACGTCGTTAATTAATAATAAAACTATATCTTATGCTGGAAATTCGAGAAAAGTTACTCCTGATTTATTTGCAGTTAAATTTCCATAGAAACCTATACCAACCATTGGAGCAATACAAAATACGGTTCGAGCACCATATACCACCTTGTTACTTCAAAAAATAAAATTATTGCGGCTTCAGAGCGGGTTCTCCCTATATCCAGATCGATCCCTTCCGCACTGTAAGAGGTTGATTCGTTTTCGACCCTTACAATGTTGATCTCGCTTATTATTGGAGATAGACGATAGATTTATATCTGGCAAAGTTGCTAAGTTTTTTATTTGTTTTGAATCCGACGAGAAAATGGGCCTGTAACAAATAATGTTGCAAATTATTTTTAAAAATCGAATCTTTTTTTAGCTGTAGCGCCTTTATTTGGCCTTGTAGAGAAAATTTTAAAACACGTTCTCGAAGCCACTTTTGACGGTGTACCTAATAGTGTAGGGGAGACTGGTGTCAATTGTAACAGGTGTCAAATATAACAAGGATGATTGTAGCGTCACCTTTGAAGAAAATATGATTACGTGTACATAGCAACATTCAGAAAAGCGTCCTGCTTTACCGACGGCCTGCTCATTTGTGTAAATCGGATCTTGCCCGCATTATTCCGTAAAAGTGAATTATGTATCAAAACATAAGTATCTACTACTATACTACTATACTTTTTGGTGTACAAAATAGTTCATTGTTCTTACTAGAGATCTGACGAAACTAAGTCATAACATTTAGCTTTCACCACCTATTTCGGGGCTTAACTTTTGAGGTTACAAATGCAGTAGTGCACAAACCATGTTATGCTAGAAATGTGTCTTTGGTGTCGAGTGTACGACAACCAACAGTGTCAATTGTAACATGTTACAATTAACAGCTCCTGTTCTCTTATGCGTGCATTTAATGCTCAGCTATCGTTTAGTAAATCATGGTCAAAGCACGACCCAGAAATACCGAAAGGGGCCTAATCCCTCAAACAATATATGAAGAAGCAGCAAAGAAGGTTGTTGATGGATAATAGTCAATTAGAAAAATTGCAAGGGACAATGGTATGTGCCATGTTTCTTTGTACCGTCAAATAAAATCCTTACCCCAAAATAAATTCCAAAAGGCGGAATACAATTCACACAATCGAGTATTTATCGAAGAACAGGAAAAACATTTAGTACAGTATTCCAAAACTTCAGTCAACCTATATTTCGGTTTAAGTACGAAA
Organism: Osmoderma eremita; assembly: GCA_031763485.1. Lineage (NCBI taxonomy): Eukaryota > Metazoa > Arthropoda > Insecta > Coleoptera > Scarabaeidae > Osmoderma > Osmoderma eremita. The sequence goes on along the minus strand of JARFOC010051698.1, from coordinate 3,625 downwards.
GCTCTAAGAAAACTTGCATTCCAATTTGTGTGCCTAGATAATAATAAAATATGTATAGACCGGCTTATAGCATATATGAGAAGAAATCAAGATCTTGCTTTACGGGCACCTCAGGCTAAAAGCATTAATCGAGCCATTAATTTCAACCAAACTAATGTTGATAAATTCTTCAACAAGTTATCTATCGCCTTTGAACGATTTCATTTTGAACCTCAAAATATATACAATGCTGATGAAACTGGAATAAATACAGTGCAAAAAGCAGTCAAAATTATTGCTCAGAAAGGCACCAAACAAGTAGGGTCCTTCACATCCCAGGAAAGAGGGTTACTATGTGCCTCGCTGTAAATTCCCTTGGCAATAGGATACCACCGATGCTTGTTTTCCTCAGTTAAAATCCCAGGATTTTTTTGAAAGAGATGTTCCGGATGGCTATATAGAAAGTGGCAACAAGTCCAGGTGGATGCAGGAACCTGACTTTGCACTCTTCGTCAAGCATTTTACCAAATACGCGAATTCACGCGAAAACAATAAACTTCTTCTCATTTTGGATAATCGTTCCTCTCACATATCAATACCAGTGATAGATTTTTGCAAAAATAATCATATAACACTTTTGACGTACATCGCATTAGCTCCAACCCTTAAATAGGGGAGTTTTCGGACCATGCAAGAAATATTTTAATGACTTCGCCGATGAGTGGGTGAAAACTCATTCAGGAAAGCGTCTCACAATATATGATCTGCCGTCTATAGTCAAGCAGGCACTACCACTGGCATCTACACCTCGAAATATCTTTACTGGATTTCAATGCCCTGGTATTTGACCATTCGACAAAGAAATATTCAGCGACGTCGACTTCGCACTATGCATTGTCACTGATAAACTATTGACTGCGAACGAAAGAGTAGTATTGACTAACCCGGATGACGTAGTGGAGGATGAACCCACATCAACTACAAAGATGGACACTAGTATTAGCGCAGCAGATGAAACGTTCCAAGCACCATCCACTGAAACTTCGCAAAATTTAATACCAGAATAAGTTATACCGCCACTGCCCAAGGCAGATTTGCAAAAATCTACGAGAGTGCGAAGGTATACAGGAAAAACAGCTATTATGACGGGCACACATGAAAAACTGGAGATGCTAACGGCGCAGAATAAAAAGAAGATTTGTTTGAATCTAAAATGAGGAAGGACAGCAAAGAAGCAGAAGACGGTGAAAAATATTATGTCTGTTACAATCGACTCCGGTCCCGTTACAATTGACACCAAAGAGGTGTCGGTAATAACACGTATCACGACATTGTTTGTATGCATGGCATTTCAAGATGATCGCCTTTAAGTGAATTATAAAAATTAAATAAGCTACAGCACATATCATCAGTTGCTGCGGAGAAAGAGAAAACGGAATACTAGAGACGAATTAGTAGGAAAAAATAAAAGTTTATATTTTGTTACAATTGACACCAGTCTCCCCTACTCAAAATTATTATATGACTTCTCGGTTCTTTCTGACCATCGTCAACTTTCTCAATTCTTATCGGCGCCATATAGGATTTTGAAGGCAAAAACTCCAGTTATTTTCTGTGGGGCTTATACTTGGTCATAACATACAACTTACATATTAGAAACAAAATTATATTTAGCAGAATTTTGTGTAAACTCTCTATAATCAGCGAAATAACACTCGGGGAATTTTTCAATAAATTCACTTGCATTGTTATTTTTTTCATAACAGAAATGGCAAGCAAAATAACATACGCTAAACGTCAATTTCCTGACATTTTTGTTTCATATAAATAAGACATTCAAAATGTACGAATCGTTTTAGTTTGTTTGGTATAAAAGCTTAATTGTCTCTAATTATCGCAAAAACATGTTCAAGAATTATTAAGTAAGATAAAATGCTTCCTATAAAAATTACAGCGGTATATGAGGCGTTTCATTACAATCCAAAACATCTACAAATTCGTAAATTCCTCGTCACAAAATTTGCCAAGCGTAGCCATAATACACAATGAATTTTATATGCAAATTGTCTTCGTCGTGAAATATGCAAATATGGGACAAATAAGTTTCAAATATCTTTAACAGACTTTACAATACATAACATATTGCTGTAGATATATGTGTTAAACTACTAGAAATTTACTACCTTGGACAGAATGGAACATAAATGCTACAATCTGTAATGGTCGTTGGTCTCTTTTATTTATGCCGGCGTGTGTGTAGTATTTACATCTGCGGCCAAACGTAGACTTTTACTGACCGTTTGTTACTTAACCTAAACTACAGTAACATGTGTAAATATCTTGTGGTGTAACATAGACGTGTTATGCTAATTTTTATTTACTGAAATTACATGATTAGGAAATTAAAAGTTTTGGATGTACATACTTCGTAGAGAAACCTACCGATTTTGAATGTCTCTTCTATACCACTTGTTTGTGATTGTTTCATATTTCTGCTAACTTAGTAGAAAAAAATCTCGATTCTCTCCCATGTCTCTTTCTCCCAATTTAGGCCATTACAACTACATCGATTGCCCTGCTTCAATAGACAATGTGCAATAAGGAAACGTCCTAATATTTAACTAAATAAACAAATTCGTTAGAAACGTGCCAATAACACTAAACAATACCTATCGTAACACACGAATACAGGAGCATTGCGAGTGTAGTTAGCACGGCTGTCTAGATTAAGCGATAATTTTCATTATCTCAACTCATTCTGTTACGCCGGATTCGTCGACATGTCAAAATCAACAAGAATGTTAACAAGATTACGTAAGTTTCTCTTTCTATAGGTTTCAAAATTGAATAGTTACGGTTAACCTTGTTTGAAATGAAAAAGTAACACAAAATCTGCGGTTTTGTGTTTCAGTATGGTTCGTACAGTTATGTTTAAGTAGATTTTATAACCAATATTTATTTATATTAGATGCTGACACAAGTCTAATATTTATTTTGTACTAAATTGAAAGCGATATTAGTTTAGTATACAAATATAGCATTCTTGAGCAACTAAATGTAATTAAATCAGGCAATAAGGCAGAGATACTCTGGCAGTCCCGTGCTATTCAGTTTAGTTATGGATAGGATAATCGACAGAATAAAGACACACAAAAAATACCGCAATACGCTGCGTGGCTTTAATAGCAGACGCAAACGATAACCTTCAAGAATTGCAACTCCAAAGGATATCAAAGCATGATGGCAACACGCCAATACAATATGGAAGCATCGAGAGCTGAAACAAAATGTATGATGATTGCAAAGGACTCAGTCAGATGCAAATTAGAAATAGAAGGTAGCATAGCATAGTCAAATAAGTCATGTCGTTTACGTATCTACGAGGAGAGAAATTTGGTTAAAGAAGTAAATTAAAATATATGAAAGTGTAGTACAATCAGTCATAACTAGGGGTCGGATTATATGCAAAAAAGTGGAAATATGCGCATAAATATGCAGATGTTTTGGCCTAAATATACACTTTCTTGAAAAATATGCAGATAAAAAAATAGGAGTAATGCTAGTAAATAGAATACTATAGAAAAAAAAATTCTATTATGTTTACTACAAGTTTATTTAGAACATTTTACAACATAATTAACTATGA
>JARFOC010051682.1:0-48962 GCA_031763485.1 Osmoderma eremita | reverse complement strand
GAAGTAATAATGTACAGCTGATTCGACGATTTGGCAACCGTGTATCGAATTCTCATAAGCTCTGTACTGCATTCGGATGTTAAAACGATCTATAGCTGATTTTATTTAAGAGATACCTAAATAGTATTCTGGCATTCTGAAGGTACACTTTTTCGTAGAATTCAAATATGGTATTGAAACCAATGTAGCTTTTAGGGGTTTCGAGATTTTTATGCAAACTTTCTTATTTTAATTACAAATCGTAAAACCTGCTAGATTATATAGACGGTGAAGTTTGTGAAAGTTATTATATTTATAATTTCTTTCTAGCTCTGCTTCGGTTTCTTATTTGTGAACGTTACCAATTTGCACCATTTATAGCCATCTGAAGTTGATAAAGAGAAAATTATGAAGAATAAGTCGAAATTAAAGTATTTCACACCGAAAAGAGTTTTCTTAAATTATGAGTTAACTAAAAAAGATAAAGAAAAACAAGAACAAATAGGAAGAATGGCACGTGAAGAAAAGAAAAAGGGAAGAACAGCGAAAGTTTGATATAACAAAATAATTATCGATGGAACCGAGTGGCGTTGGAACAAAAATGTAGAAAAATTAGAAAGGATACCGACAAAGAAACGGTCAAAAATATAAGTAAAAATAAAAAATATAAATATAAGGCCGGAAAAAAGCAATTTGACCGGGGGAACGAAAAGGATACGATAATGGTTCAAAGAATAAAAACGGCTAGATTAAAGGAAAATGAATTTATTGATTATTTATTTATTGCAACAGCACCAAAAAATGGAAATACGAAGGATGTAAAGATACTGGGACAGACAGAAATGAAACAGAGAGGATGCAAGGGTATGAACATTTAATGACATTAAGTGGAGTAAAACATACAGCAAAGTTAGTTACCTGGAACATTAGAAGCTTAAGTGGAAAAGAACCAGAACTAGTTAATGAATTTGGAAGGGCGAAATTGGATGTCAGGTATAGCAGAAACTAAAAAGAATGGAAATGGAATTGTTGACATGGTAGATCGACATTTGTTGATGTGGAACGGAGTGGATGAAGGGGAGAGAGCGAAGGCTGGAATAACATAAAAATGTCAAGAAACATTTAAATAAATGGGAGCCAATAAATGAAAGGATACCAGTAGTGGAATTAAAGAACAAATCCAAGGTACAAACAATAATTGCAGTTCATGGACCCAATTAAGACGAAAAAGCTCAGATCAAAGACAAATTTTGGGATGAAAAAATGTTCGCATTGAAAACAAATTTACTATGTGAAATTAAACTAATATGAAAAACATTAATTCCTCGAAAAAAGTATAAGCAATCTATTCTTAATATATTAATCTTTACAAAAGTTTCATTAGATCTGTTAATTTCAACTAAATGTTAAGTTTTAAAATACATTTTCATAGTTGATGTGTACGAAGTATTTAATTGTACGTTATTACTTCCGTTAATAACTTATATTATAGTACCTGCATGTGGACATTACTTATACTAATTCTGAGGCTTAAAATGTCTTTTATATCCCAACATCTATATCCCAATGTAATAAACCTAACTATTTAGTAATTTAGATAATAAATCTATGAAACTCTTCTATTACAAAAAGGAAATCTCATTTATATTACATTGAATTGTTTCATCATAGCTTCATCATGTGTAATCGAGGCTATTTTCCCACGCTACTGTGATTGCCCACTAACCCTAAACACCAACAAATCCTGTCTGTGCCAATGCTAATTGTCTTAAAATATCTATGGTATTTATTTTGCTTTTAGTCACAACATAATACCACCAACCTTACGCTAAACATAGATGGTTGTAGGCAAATTAATAGGAGTATCTGTTATTACAAAATTCCATACCACACCAGAATGTACGTGTTCCGAACTATTAAAGCTTGAGTAATATAATTTAATGGGTCAGGGCTTTCCCACAAATTTAGAGATTATACTTTTGTGCCTCTGCCCACCATTCAATTACACTAATAGTAAATGATTAGTCTATTATTTCGAACTTGTTAATGGATACCCCTAGTATAGAGAGACCTTTTTTTCTTGTTTGTATGAATGATTGCCAGATATTGCGGCTAGAATTCATCTGAAAAGTGACCGTAGCGTTTCCCTTTCATCGGCGAATCTTTTCACTGTATATTACTCGTTTATATACCCAAATCACGATTTCAAGAATACTTTTATTATGAGTTTAAGATATCTTTCTTTAAATATGGGATTGATTAAATCTTCTTTTCATGGATTTCTTACCAGATAAAATTCATTCTCTCAACTCACCTAGAAAGAACTTTACTTAAAGAAATCATGTTACTTCTCATTTAGTAACTGTTATTGGCATAAAATATTAGAACAATGCTTTCAAAATTACTTTTCAAGAATAATTATGTCAGATAAAGTTTGCTTTGTCGCTACTTTGGAACTTTCGGTTGTATTTTATGGTAAAATTTTCTACCTTTACTTGCGGTTACATGCATACAAATATAGAAATACTTCATTTTTATTGTCGGTTTTAATGTGCTATTACTATAATGTTGCCAAATAGTACAGATCACGTGTTCTGTGCTTAGATCATATAATATGGATCATTGGAGACTGGCTACCAGCATATCTGTGTGTTTCCAACATATCAAATATATTAAGATATTCAGCATTCCTTTCTAACATACACAGTTTTTGAACATTCATTCAATTTTGTGTGCGGGTGAAATTTCTTGTGTTAAAAATTCACACAGCAAACTAATACATTTCACACAACTGGTCGATATAGGATTGTGTAAAATATACTTAACACACAGGCTGAAAACAATTCACAAGCGCTTTTAGTGAACGCATGACCTTATAGCCGATTGCCTAACTTTTTTCTCAGAATAATCCACCTATGTCAATTTTCAGGTAATTTAAATTTACTTATAAAGTAAACAAATCATGTAATTTATCTAATTTCGCATTTATTGAACATTTTAAACTACTATTACCTACATATGAATGTATGAATGTTTGTAAGTAACAAATTTTCAATGAATGACGCAATTAAGGCGCTTCTGAAAACAGAACTAATGAAACATTTTCAGAATACTTGCTTTCTGGTTCTTGTACTTTGTACTTGTGAAAAATCTTAGATAAGATGTACAACATGTCTTGACATGTTGTATATCTTTACTAAGAAAAATTGTTTCGCTTTAAGTTATCTACAGTTTACAACAAAACTTTAAAAAAATAAGCGACCTACGTATACGATAGAAGATATGCAAATAATATATTATGTTCCAGCCAAAGAGAAATTTAAGCAATTACAAGGGCGAGATATCCAGTTTGTGGATAAAAATGGTGTACTTATAGAAGAGGGACTTTTTAGTGCACTACATCCATAAATACATTATGTATTTATTTTGTGTGTTAATACAGGAATGGTGAACCATAAAATTTGTTTAATTTATTGGAATTTACCCAAATTATGTGTTGAAAGGTACACAAATTGTGTGTTGAAAATTTACACAAATTGTGTGTTGAAAAGTTACACAAAATGTGTGTTATTTATTCACCCAAAGTCTGTGTGAAATTCTCACAGAACCTTGTGAAAGTTTAACATAAAATTTTATTTGTACACATCAAGTGTGTGAAATCCTCACAAAAATTGTGTTCAAAAAGTGACATATTTACACAATGCGTGCGTGTTAAAATTGACACAATATTTTGTGTTTATCGAATGGAACACACTTTTTTGGTGAAATTTTACACAAAATTGTGTACTGTCATTGTATATACCCTTCCCGTACCTTAGAACGACGTGAGAAACGCGGGAAATTTGAATTAAATTTGACATTGAAATTGTCCTTCCGAAACCTGAAATAAATTATTGGTTGAGGTAACCTCATTCACACCGTATTATATAGCGATTGCAAATAAGATTTCGATAAACTTTACTCCATGCCACAACTTTTCAAACACTATGTATATTTACTTGAGCAATTGCTCGCAAGTAAAATTGCTCAAGTAAAGCAATTTTCCCTCAATTGCACTATAATTTGCAAACATTACTTCACCATTTATTAGGCACCCATAAACTGGTCTTTTTAATAATCGGTATCAGTTTTATGTTTGCATAACATTCGTTGTGAAGTATCCATACAACCAATGATCTTAAAACGACGGAAATCGTGGGGAGCGATAAAACAAACATAAAATGAGTTTACTATTGAGAGCAATAAACTTCCTCACCTCCGTTCGAGAAAAAAAAAGAGAAAAATACATATCCATAAAATTAATCTTGACATCTTCGTTACCCCGACGGAACAATTTTATCGAGATTTTCGACGGGCTCGGATGAAAAGACCCGAAAACCGTAGTTTCGGCATCGAGACGGTAATGTTATGGATACCGGGTAACGACTGAAAGAATACAGGAAAAAAAAAGTGAAACCGAAAAACAACGCGCTCACCGGAACAATAAAATTTCGAATGACAACAGTAGCGCATTAAAATAAATGTAGTAATCTGTTTCTTCTCTTTGGTGCGGTGTGCCGTAAATTGAACTTTACGGTGTGTCAAGTTAAGAACGTCTATCTTAAATGTCACTAGTATCAGTGAGCAGAGCACTTACCGGTTCTTTGGGTTCTTTCGATCTCCTTTTTTTGCTTCTACTGCACACTGTGAAGTGCAAAGTTACCAATATATACACCGAGAGAACAGCCTTAGAATTATTCAAATTAGGAACTTTGAAATCCTTTAAAATCAAAAAGAACTTTACTGATAACAGTTAAAAACAAAATATTTTTAGCTTTAATACAAAAATTATGGTTTCATATATATTTAAATTAAATAAATATACTTAGGGAAAATAAAAAATGCACATAATTTTATGCCGTTGTATTTAGTTTCAAAGAAAAACATCTTCAAGTTTACCAGTCGTAAGACGCATACTATTTGAGAGAAAATCATTGCTCAATTACGTACTGAATCGACTGAATTGCAGAGTAACGCTGCTTTTTTGCGAAGGAAGAGTTTAACTTTGAGGAAATAAGCATAGGTCTCGCGATAGGCGTACATCATTGTATTCATGTGGTATACATCTGTGGTGAAAGATATCCAAGTTATGGAGCATACGCTATCAGGTTGGGATTTGTCGCAGTTGATTACTGTATTTCAAGGTAAGTAAAGCAGTAAATAACCATTGACGTGCGTAATCTAATGACTGAAGCTTCTAACACTGTGTATAGTCCCAAGTAGTAAAATATATTAACGGGCATTAGCATGATGCAACTGTTAAACTCGGTTTTTTGCGATTCTATCATGTCTAATTCATTTCAATCATAGATCAGTGAAAGTGACAAGGTGATGTAGTTGACGTGTAGTGAATGTCCTGTGTTTTGTATTAAAAAAACAAGTTAAAGGATTTCTCATAATATTATTATATAAAAGTAAACAAAAAATTGCAGATATGTGTTATGCTAAGTCGTAATTTATTGTAAATTATGTATATTTTTCATATATATAATACTGCTATATTGCAGGTCGTGTCAAAATCTTATGGAACTAGTTTTCGCCAAGAAAGTGAAATAGGCGATGCTAATATTCCACAAACTATTCCTATATTCTATCTCAGTTAGCACAAAACGGTTCTGCGCCGATCCAGAAGTTCTTAGAAGTGTTTGATGTTAAATATCCGATGTGTTCTGTCTCGTTTTGAGTTCTGAATTTTCTGGACGGAACCCGCAATATAGGAGTATTATACACATCTGATATTTTTACAACTTCTTCTTAGAATAATTTTTTTAAACATTTTAGAACATAGCAAACTGTTATGCATATACATAATAAAATATGTTATTACTCGTAGCCGTTTTATATTAACTTTACAATTACACGTAATGTGTATCAGAAATAGTTGGCCTAGTGAATGTTACCATGCCACATAATATAACCTATGCTGTATTCTGGAATAAGTTGGCAATTATTGTTGTGTCTGGTCCCAGTAAATGCAATTTATTAAACCTAACGAGAAAACTGTACAGACACCTTTTTTATCGATTCGAAAAAAAAAATGTAATATTAATATAAGACATTAATCTCATATTTTGTTCTATATTCTGTAACATACATTACAACCTGTAGATGCCGCTGCCACAAGGGCACTAGCTTAAATGAATGTATAAGGTGCATGGCACAATAAAATATCTAGATGATTATTATTTTAGACTTTCGGTACTCGCTTAGGGCGGGTTGTACCAACTATAGGTAACCTTGAGATCAACTCAACCGTTGATCAAAGATGACGCTAATTTATTGCCATATTAGTTGTACAAACGCAAGTTAAGGCACAGTTAGTTGACTATGAGTCAACATGGATTGGTAGTATTGCAAAGCGTGCACTTACATAGTAGAAAATAAGCGCGAAAGATCTACATAAGCACAAAGTTAGGGGTATTCATGGAATCCCCCTCCCCCTATTCCCAAAAAATATTGTTCTTTATACCTTTATAGTAACTATATTCATTTTATTTTAACAACAAAAATAGGTTTGTGAAAAGGTTTATTGTTTGCTTCTAAATGAAACTAACGAACGTCATTGTGTAACAATTAGCTTATGATTAAAATACACTGCCATTTCCAAATCATATTCGAGTGCTGCCTCTTATTTTTCATTGAGACTTGGTTAAATAGTTGGTGTTAGTATTGCAATTGCTTTGGCAACTTTATGCACGACACGACTACCTGTTAATTTATCCACGCCTCGCAACATGGAAAAATGATTCGCAAGAAAGAATACGTATCTATTGTTAAAAGTATCATTTCAGATGTCAGCGCATGATTCATAAAATTATAAAATATATATCAATCCTAATTTATTTATTAATTTTTTTATTTGCCTTTCAGTCTCAGGTGAAATATCATTAGAAATTTCATTGACTATTTTATGTGCTTCGATAACCTAACTCTGTCTCTATATAAATTCACTATTTCAAATTGATTGGGCCTATCTTTATAAACTTTTGCCTGCATTACAATGTTGACTACATTTAAAAATCTTCATTGTCTGATATCTCTCCTAACATATTCATTTTAGAAAATCATGCTGGATGTGTGTAATCAAATGGAGTTTTGATCAATTATATGTATATAATGGCTTAACACACCATGTGGGGTCGCGCCCCTACAGCTTTCTAGATCCTTTTTCTTATTTGGGCTGGATCAGTCCCCATTCTCCACTCAAAGTTTTTCTCCTGCCTTCCTCTACGATTTCCTGTTTCTAGTTTCCTCCCTCCAATGTGACAGTCCTGCCTTACTGAGGCCCTCCTCTACCTCTTTCAACAATTTTCATCTGGGCCTACCACGTCTACCCCTTCCTCGTGGGTTCCACTGCAGGAAGTTATAAAGTACTGTGTTCAATCCTGCTCTCCATACATGTCCTAAGCATTTAATTCGCTGTCTTTTCATTCTTTTTATTATATCATCCCCTTTGAGATCTTCCAAAATCTCGTGATTCTACCTAATCCTATATTCATTATTATTATCGTTGGTTTTTACATGTCCCAGTATTGTTCTCATTATATTTCTTTCTGATATTTTTAATTTTTCTTCTTCCCTCTTGATCAACGTCATAGTTTCCGCTGCGTATATCATAATTGTTCTTATTATCCTTCCATAGATCTTTAACTTTGTTTGTTGTGTTAGCATTTTACTTTTGAGCAGTCTCATATTAGCACAGTAGGCCCTAGTCGTTGCCAATACGCTTTTCCGCAGCCTCAACGTCTCTATCTCCGGCGCTGCTAATCATAACCCGAAGGTTATTTTTAACTTGTTCAAACTCATAGGAGCAAATCCTTATTTTCCCGATTAGAAATAAACTTCCGAATTTCATTAGCGTTGTTTTGCTTTCATTTATCCTTAGTCCCATTTTTCTTCCCTCTGTTGCTATTTTATTCAGAACGTCCTCCGTTCTTCTTCTTCTTTTGGTAATAATTACAATATCGTCTGCGTAAGCTATTATTTGACCGCCGTTTGATCTTAAATTACCGTTATGCAGTTTTCTCGTTGTGTATTCTAATGATAGATTGAGTAACGTTGTAGATAGTGAATCTTCCTGCCTTACCCCTTTGTTAATCATAAATTCTTTTGTTTCACCTTTCTGTGTTAATACACGGCCCTAGTTTCACTCATTGTCATTTGGATTAGCCTTCTTAATTTTCTGTTTACCCCCTGCCCTTTGAACGCTGTCATTCATGTCGGTTCACTTCTCTTGATTGAATCAAAAGCTTGCTGAAAGTCGATGAACAGCATCTCTATGTCCAAATTATACTCATTCGTTTTTTCCAAGATTTGTTTTAGCGTGTGTATGGCATTAACTGTTGATCTGCCCTGAGTGAAGCCACATTGATATTGCCCTAACACTTCCTTGGCACTGCTTGGTAGTCTTCTTTGAATTATTGTTGATAATATTTTGTAATCTCCTTTTTTGTTCATAGTTGCCTTTTGTCCACTTCTCCATTCTTCGGGCACCCTTTCCTCATTCCATATTTTCTTGATTAGTTGACATATTCGCTTATATAATGGATATCCTCCATTTATTAGTCCATTTATTAGTTCTATTTATTATTTTCTTAACTTCTTCCATTGTTGGTACTTCCATTATTATTTCGTGGGTGTTTCTCTCTCTCTCTCTCTCTCTCGCTCTCTGCTCTTCATTTTCATTGTTCAGTTAATAATTCTCTGAAGTGATTAGACAATATTTGTTTATATTGGTGATCTTCTTTATTTTTTATTCCTTTTTGTTTTCCCTTGTATGTTTTGTAAAATTCATTTATTGTTTTATTAAAAAAAAACCTTTTCCCTTCGCTTTTTCTCGGTCTATATCCGTGATGTTATTGTCTATCCACTCATGCTTTGTACTTCTAATTGGTTTATTACTATCTTTCCTTGTTTTCTGGTATTCAATCTTGTCTTCTATTTTGTTAGTTTTAGCCATTTCACTCATTAAAGTAGGCAGGGTGCTTTTATTTTTACTTTCTACTATTTCAAGGCACCTGTATCCCAATTTTTTTTTATTAAGTAATTTTAATAAGTATGTGTACTTGTGTACACACATTTGTACTATGTTAAATGGATAATTATTATAGTTATATAATTGAAAAATAATTTGTTTGTTTTTTGATGCGGGGCAATAGAGAACCGCCTTTGTATCCAGAAGTGATTGTCTGCTTATTAATGAATTGTTTATTAATCTTATACACATATCTTTGAATATTTGGCAAAAAGATTAATTAATAATAGATAAGATAAACATTCCTAATAATATTCATTTTCCCCATGCAACATAGTTTAGTAGCTTTTCTACAGTAGTAATTGTTATATGGAAATTCCATTGTGAATAAGGATCCGTCTCTACTGATGGTCATTTGCTTAGTGTAGTCAGTATATGATTTGGTATAATATTAATACTTACCCAATTTGTAGGTAGTAAACTTACGCACCTTTGTAATGTATTTGTACTATATTATTAACAAATTTGTCGTCGGTTCAACTGCATGTTACTGCTTCTTACATCTAGCATATCTAAGGCACAACTAACAATTGAAACGTATTTACATTAAACTTTCTTTCATCATCACTTCGAATCAATAATTCTTACTCAACATCATGTGCGTTGCACTGAAGGTGCAGTGACACCTTAAGTTGCATAATTGTATTCTGTCGTCAATTTACCATAACAAACGATAGTTCATAATTCCATTACACCTTAAGTAAATATAGTTTCACAGTTCACTTTTGTTATCTACATAGGCTTTCATATTTATTTACTGGTGTAATATTAGAAACCAATAAATATACATTTCGTAATTATTTGTATCACTTTGTCTAGTTCCAGAGCAAGGGGTAAATATTATGTTTGTCTCCTTATACCTTTAGTAGGATGATTAAGATATCCTGAATATGAGTTCGCTATAAATAGTGTTGCATTCGGGACTATAGGCATAGTAAGGAAAAAACTACAAGCGCAAAGGTGAGTAATTCTAATAAAATTCTTCTACCATTCAAATCCTATATCTGACATGCTTCACATATAAAATTCTACTTACAATTCCACATTTTGTTTTTCAGATGAAATCTTGTTGCTACCTACTTCTTCTAACTATTGGAATGGTGGCTGCCGTCCCAACCGCAAACCTTGAAGAGGATTTCATGGAGATACTGGAAGTTATTCCCTTTGATAAAATCATAGAAATTGCGCATAAGTACGAAAATGACCCAGCAGAACAAAAGATTGTGAACTATCTTAAGAGCGACGAATTCCATTCCCTCGTTATGGACCTATACAAAAATCCTACGTGGATGAAATTTGATAAGTTCATATCGAAGGAAGGTATTGATATCACATTCTACGTCAAGCAATTTTTCGAACTTCTCGACGGCTATAAGGCTAGAGAACGACGATCCGTTGCGGGCGGTATTAAGAAGTTACTGTACGAAATTGCGAGAGTTATCCCATTCAATAGGTTGTTTAGCAAGATTAGCCATAAAATCATGAATAGTGCCGTGTTTCAACAGTTTTGGGAGAAAGTTACCGGTGATGAAGCCCACCAATTAGCACAGAAAGTTATGCAACTTGACGTGGTGAAAAGGATTGGCCAAACGCTCCGCGATATGGGACTTGACTTAGATGAGATTTTGATATAATATATATATTCTTAAGTTATTAACACCTGAATTTATGTAATATGAATTGTGTATTCTAAATAAGTATGTGTATTTAGAGTAAAAGTATCTTTGTCCAACCATGATTTTTATTAATTATGGTTCCGAACATTCTTATTATCTATATTTTGAATTACTAAACGAAATAAATTTTTCAGACCACCGTAGAGGTTTGTACTTGAATTACGTAAGAAGCAAGAATTAATTATTAACTAAAATAATCATTAAGGCTTGGAAAATATGCTCTTAAAGATGGTAAAACATGCATTAAAACATCCAAATATCCTCTTAAAGATGCTCTATCGAGTAATGGGAGAGGGGAAGGGGGAGTAGGAGGGAATTTAACGTTTATAAAGATAAGTACTTCTCTTTATAAGATAAGTAATGAACTACAGACCCTACAAATTCTTCAAAATTATTAGAATAGTTTTTTAATTCTTCATTTTCCCAATCACTGAGTTCTTTTTTTTGTAAATTTCATTATTTTGGCCTGCCCAAACTTCAGTGTCATTCGTTATAGTTTTCACAATCAAGAAAAGATAGATATTCGGGATTTGGATTGTCGCTCTGTCCAATTTAACCCTGTGTTCTTCTTTCCAAGCAGTAGACCAACTGCCGAAACGTAGGATCAACAAAATCCAACAAACCATGGAAATAGCCCCGTAGCAGAACTCAATTAATCATCCATTGTCAACAATCTCTCGTCATGGACACTAGCAGACAGCCATCTACGCCGAATACATAAAATGTGTTTCTATTTAGTTTTGTTAACTAAAGATATCTAATAAACACAGTGTTCGGATTACTCCTCCCGCACAAAGCATTAATTAATTCGGGACGACACGTGTTTCGGGAATACGTGGGTGTCCGCTAGTGTCCATGACGAAAGATTGTTGACAATGGATGATTAATTGAGTTGTTGTTCTATGGGCTATTTCCATCGTTTGTTGGATTTTGTTGATCCTACGTTTCGGCAGTTGGTCTATTGCTTGAGAAGAAGAACACAGGATTGAATTGGGCAGAGCGACAATCCAAATCCCGAATATCTATCTATTCTTGTTCCTGAAAACTATAACGAATGACACTGAAGTTTGGGCAGGCCAAAATAATGAAATTTACAAAAAAAGAACTCAGTGATTGGGAAAATGGAGAATTAAAAAAACTATTCTAATAATTTTGAAGAATTTGTAGGGTCTGTAGTTTTAGTAGATAGAGCATATTTAAGAGGATATTTGGATGTTTTAGTTCATATTTTACTTTTTTCATCTTTAAGAACATATTTTCCAAGCTTTAATGATTATTTTAGTTAATAATTAATTCTTACGTAATTCATGTACAAACCTCTACGGTGATCTGAAAACTTTATTTCTTTTGGTAATTCAAAATATAGATAATAAGAATGTTCGGAACCATAATTAATAAAAATCATGGTTGGACAAAGAAACTTTTACTCTAAATACACATATTTATTTAGAATACACAATTCATATTACATAAATGCAGGTGTTAAGAAGAAGATATTACATCAAAATCCCATCTAAGTCAAGTCCCATATCACGAAGCGTTTGGCCAATCCTTTTCACCACGTCAAGTTGCATAACTTTCTCCCAAAACTGTTGAAAAGCGGCACTATTCATGATTTTATGGCCAACCTTGCTTAACAGCTTATTGAATGGGATAACTCTTGCAATTTCGTACAGTAACTTCTTAATACCGCTCGCAACGGATCGCCGTCCTCTAGTCTTATAACCGTTGAGAAGTTCGAAAAATAACTGGACGTAGGGTATGATTTCAATACCTTCTTTTGATACGAACTAAAATTTCATCAACGAAGGGTTTTTGTATAGGTCCATATCGAGTAAATGGAATTCGTCGCTCTTAAGATAGTTTACAATATTTTGTACTTCTGGGTCATTTTCGTACTTATGCGCAATTTCTACGATTTTATCAAAGGGAATAACTTCCAGTATCTCAACGAAATCCTCTTCAAGGTTTGCGGTTGGGACAAGATCGTACAGTGTGTTTATTTTGCTGCCCCACGGTCGTTGCTACCTTTACTAAAGATATCTAAACAAATAGGTTTGCCACTTCGCTGCTATGTGGTTCTACAACTTAAAATCTACAAGTGAATCACTTGCGATATCAATAAAAAGTGCAATTACTCAACTCGGTTTTGACCACAATTAATTCTTCTAACCAAAAATGATTTCTGCCTACATTTAGCAGTTTAAAATTGTATAAAGTCGGTCATAAACCTACATTTTAAACGTCATACCTCATATAAGTCAAACATAATCTAACATACAGTAAATCACCCTTGCGAAAAATCGCTTTTTGTATAATACTTAGATAAAAATATTACCAAAATTTGTCAGCTGTCAATATATTCAAAATTCAATGTTCCCGCAAATAATTACACGGATTTAAAATCTGTATCTGCTTGAAGTAACTACATTCTATTAAAGAAATGAGGTCAATTGAAAAATTGTGGTGAAATCAGAAATTTTTACTTACATTAAGATGCCCGCATGAGAGAGCCAATTGGATTGGATAATGGATTTTCCTGTGCCTTTGACAAACAAATTAATAGCAATTTTATTAGTAAGTAATAGTATTTATAATTTAGAGCTATACTTCTTTAAATAAAAGGATAAAACTTAGTATTCACTAACAAAAAATAAAAACGAACAACATATTTTGACATTCTTGCTTTAAAATGTTGGCGGCATATTTGACGCAGATATTTTATCAAAATATGAAACTGTCAATGGCAACATGTTAAACTGACAAACTAAACAAAAACTTTTTTATAATTTGAAGGTTTAGTTTAGTAATCTAATGTTTGTTTAGATTTACTATCTCTTAGTTGTCAATACCGGCTTTCTGCTAATAAGAATTATGCAGTCCTGCTATTATATTCGCGTTTATAGTACATTGTGAAAATGCAGA
This sequence comes from Osmoderma eremita, assembly GCA_031763485.1. NCBI lineage: Eukaryota > Metazoa > Arthropoda > Insecta > Coleoptera > Scarabaeidae > Osmoderma > Osmoderma eremita. The sequence goes on along the minus strand of JARFOC010051682.1, from coordinate 35,309 downwards.
TTCAAGAAAATAACTTGTAAAATAGGGTGAAGCAGCAAATTGAAGTAACAGAAGGTGTGTTATTTAAACTAGAATTGAGTTGATTAACATTCAATCAATAACAGTTGTTTCTACCACTCCTAACAATTGATTTTATTTCCCAGTGGATGGTGGACCTTCAGCCATAAGAACAATTATCAACAATGTTATTGCAGTCCTTCGACAACCTTTCCAAGGACTTACAGTAGGAGAACTTATTGTAGTAGTACTATCAATATACGCAACGTACTGGCTGAATTACATTATGTCCTTATAATTTGGTAGTTAACTAATAACTAAATAAATGCGTAACGATTTTTCTTTTTGTTTGTCTAAAGAACATTTTTAAAACTACAGCTTTCCTCATTATTCCTATACTGAAGAGGTTTCTAAAGTTTCTACGTACAACTTGCAAATTGTATTAATATGTACATTATAACGCATTAACTTTTGTGTATTTGTAAGCTATTACCCGCAAAACATAAATCCACTCACCATAACACACTCACACACCGAGATCATCTTTATCGTGGAATGATTTAGTTAACACACGATGGTACAACAGATTTTACTTCTGTAACATTGGGACGGCGTTGTTCCACTTCCCAAGACGTCTCAATTCAGGTAAAGTGGTATAAGATTTGTTGCTCTATTGCCTCGGTATATTACCTGTGGGATAGTTCATACGTACTCCGTCGCCTGTGACAAAGTCGCCACACTAATTTATGGCGGACCTGTGCATTTTTGTTGAATTATCGCCGGTAATTTTCGGCCTCATTGCGAAAGAATGATATACATTATTGGCGCGTGACGGCTGACATGGGATAGAACTCGGGTCGGCGTGTGTACGGTTAGATAAGGCGTCAAAGATCTACCATGGGAACGTTTTTGTGTAGACCAGACAATTTGTGAAGCAGACGTTTAGGACTGTAGCGTTTCAGGACGTAATAATTTTATGGTAACAATAAGTAGAATGTAGAGGCAAGAATGTGGAAAATGTTCTTACTTTTAAATTTTGTGTAACTAAATAATAAATATAAACTATAAAAAATAAAATAAACGAAATGATCTTTTGCGATATCTGTTTCACAGTATTTAACCAAGAAAGACGCGACCGTCGGTATACAGATAAACTTTCAAATGTGGAATAGTAGCAGGCAGGTCATTTGTATAGATAATAAACAGTATTGGTCCCAGGATTGATTCTTGTGGAACTACCGACAAAATACACTTAAAATCTTCTCCTACCTTCCAAGTAAGATTGAAGGAGCGCTGGTTCCCCTAATTCCCTAATGGTATGGCTACCCTAGCAAAATTTTCTGCGACACTGTATCAAACGCTTTACTCAACATAGCGTCCACACACTTGCCACCATCTCGTGTTGCCAATACCGCCTCCACAAAATCGATCTCAGCAGTTACAGTGGATCTTCTAGATCGATACCCATGCTCAGCTGTTAAAGAAACTTCGTATTTTCTCAAAAAAACCCTAGGAATCTTGCTTTAATGCAACTTTCAGAACATCGGAAGGCGTAGCCAATATCGAAACGGGACCGTAGTTACTCAGTTGAGGTGTACTACCTCTTTGATGAACAGGGATAACTTTATCCATTTTCATTTCATTACCCCACGTTCAAGACAGTCGTTTATCAAAGACATCAAAGGTTTATTTATTTCTTCAGTCACTTTCTTTAGTAAAGACTACTGATCCCATTATATGTCATGGGTATGTTTGTTCTTTAGGCTTCTAACAATATCTTTAATTTCGCCCAAGTTTGCTGTATAAAATATACACCACGTGACCGGGCTCGTCTTCTTTGTATATAATCATACCAATTTCTCCCAAAACTAATTCCTTGGTATCAGTTAAAATCGTTAATAATGTCCTACACCCCATGTTGTCTGTCAGTCGACTGTAATATATACTAATTATTATATGATTTACATGTCGGCATGATCAACTGTTTGTATTCGTCCCTATAATTGTTATATTGTTATAAATTCGTAAAGCTTCATGATCCTTATTTATTTTGTACACTGTGCGTAAGGCATCTAGACAATTTATCATGCCAGACATGACCTTTGTTCTCCATTTATTATTTTCTTTGTATAATTTTACTTTGTTTGTTTTTTGTTTGAGGAAAGCATTCATGAAATATTCCCTCCTGTGAAAACTACCATAGGCATTTCTAACGTCACCATGACGACAACAGCCTAACCATGGATACTCGCTTAATATAATTTTGCAGACAAATATTTTGTTTGCTAAACCTTCTTATGTTGATAATTTCTACATTATTTTTTTCAGATGTATGCTATGGCAAATTTAACCCGATAATGTGAGCAAGATGATCCAACATATGTGTCTCTATTGTAGTCGTAGCACAGACTGTAAATCGATTGTGAAAACATTATTTTTAAGTTGCACTCATTGTTCGAATCCTAGAATTCTCTAACTAAATCTTATATTGCTCTCTTTATTGAAAGCAATGTTAAATTATGTGTTCACTAAAACTTGAAGTAAGATTAGTTAACACATCGTTCAATGGTTATCATCACCCACAGGTGGTCTATATGTTGTAATTTCGTTTATTTTAAGTTTATTTACGTTTGCAGTCGCAACCTCAACATGCCTTCACAAGACACACCACATACATCATTGAGAGAGGTCGTCAGATAATGATTCTTAATAATTATGAAGGTCTGTTATTTTTCCTGAAGTGGTATCCACAGCGGGTGTAATTCTTTATACAAAAAGCATTTAAATGTACAGCCAATCTTTACTTACAGATAAAATGTCAGTGCAGTCATCTGCTTAAGAAATATCAAAAGTGCCAAAAGATTAACCGATAAAATGCCGTGATCGCATTGATCGAGCTCATCTTTAATGCTTGCACCCCTTTCATTGCTTTTGCTAGTGGGGTGACTCCAGCAATAAAAACCATGGGCCCATAATGGCATTTTCTCGGTCAATTATCTGCTAGCAAAAGTCTTAACTGGTCACGTTTCTTTAATATAAAATAATATATAATTCAGGTGGTGCCTTTTTTCTTTTAAGGAAAGAATTCTTTAGCTGTTCTCACTCAAAAGGAATTTCTAGTGCCGTATTCAAATGCTGAATTTTGCGATCCACGTTGTATCCCTGGTTACCCTTTAAACATGTAAGTAGACCCCCTTTTGGAATGCTTTTAATTCAGATACATGACCACCAAATACAAGCCTGTTGACAATTTCTTTTTCCTTGACGTAGTTTTAATACTATTTTGTTTGAATTTTTCTTTCGTCAACTATTTATGTATTTGCAAATGATTTACTGTTGTTGCTTGTTTACCTTCTCTAAGTTGTAGTATTGTTTAACTTTACCTTTTTTAACATTTGGTTTTACCACACCGGTTGACTCTTTCCTCTAGACTCACTCGCAAGTCCCCAGAGGGTAGCTCCCGTTACAATATTATTCTGAACAAAATTATTCTGTTTTATCAATGTTTAATTCTTCCTGTTTCAGCGTTCTTTTTTCTAAATGAAAAATTAACTTTTTCAAAATTCTATTTTCGTATGAGATCAGACAGGATCTATTTCATTCACTTTTTGTAATATTTTGTCCACTATGCCGCATTGCGTTATTATTTTTACTCATTTTCTCACTAAGTACCTCTTTTTCCCAATTTTTTGTTATATAATAGTATACAACAGTTCCAAGGCAGCACTTCCCGGTAATCTTCTGTATAGAATTATTTTTTTCTTTTCTGTATTTTGTTTCCTGTTATTCCACAAGTGATCTGATGAAGAGGATATCTTCCATGGTACTACGTGTAATTCTTTTTTCCTTTATAGGTTCTACTGAAGACGACAACTTAGTTGCCGAAACACGTATCTAGAGCGCTTCCCGAGTTCCTCCGGGTGGTAAGGATATTTTGTTTTAGTTCTACATACAAATCTGGTAAATATAAACCGCATTTCAGACAAAAGAGAGTACAAGAGAAAGATGAAGTTGACGCCGCCGCAATTTCAACTGATAAAGGCCCCTTGTACTGCTTAAATATGAGTATATAAGAATGCCGTTTAGATATTAACAGTAAATAAAAATAAAATAAACGTTTGCATACCTAATAAAAGGAAATAATACTTAAGTATTTTAAGAACATTAATAACAATGGATTAACAGCGTCTGTTAAGAACTTTGTTACACATTATTTCTATTAATACGGCAATGTTGTGTCTTCTGTCACAGCCAACTAAAATTTTATCTTTTCGTCGACTAGGTTTTGTGCTGGTACATCTTGAAAATTTATGTAAGTTATTTTAACACCTATAGTGACACTTTCTATAACCACCCTTAAAAATTGAATTAAATTGGCCCTCTTTCTAAGAACCCGGAGCAAGTTTTACCCTTAGCAGCATGTATTTGATAAAATAACAATTAAACACATTAATTGTTGCTTCTGCAATGTAATGAGTTATGTAAATAAAAGCTATAACGTCCTCAAAGTAATAATTTAATATAGTACATCAAACAAAACTTCTTATTAGAAGGGCACCCTAAGCTATTCCTTCAAATTGAATGTCCGTTAGATTGTAATTAACTCCCAGTCCCTAAGAAACAAATACCCAACTCCTTTTTCCGTTTCTATATTTGCTATTTACATAGATAATCTTAGGGATCAATTACTTGGAGAAGTAAAACACTTTGAATAGCACTTAATGAGTTCTCCGAAGTTGATAACGGTATCAAAGTCATCAAAATTGATTATTAAAAATTATTAGTGGCCTGCGCTATTTTCATGACATGCCCGTCTTGCATGGTGTACATTTTTAAGTAGCAGATATTACCATATTAATGGATACTTCCCTAAATATGAATCTGAATTAACTTCCTGCACCAATTTGTATTTATTATTACCGGGAAGGCATGCAATATGACGATAGGATTACTGCCTTATTAAAATTTACAAGCAAATACTTACTGACCGTCATAAATGCATGATACAGATATATATTCAAGCTGTATAACCCTGGAGGATCAATTAGAATATATTCCAACAAAAAATATTCAGATAGAGCTCATGAAAGATAATTACTATGAAACATTATGTTTACCTTTAAGATGCAATACATTTATTATTCACGCTGAACTAGCGGTGAACTTGGTTGGTACAACCGGCCCTTATAGTTGGAAACAGAACATGCGCTATTTAAAAATCCGCATAGCAGATTGCATACACTTTTTGGTACAGTTTGTGAATGACATTATGCGAAAAAGCTTGTATCAATAGAAGTTTCGATGGCATTATGCATCCTGTCAAGTTTGAAACATATGAGATTTGGCACGGTAGTCTGTTTAGTTGGGTTCGCAGACCACCAGAGGGATAAGCAAACAATTTTAACGTTAAGTGACCCATCTATCCTTACTATATTATTTCTGATCACTATTGAAAAACTAAATTACGCTAGTTTATATATTAAAGCACATAAGGTGAGAATCCCCGATGACACAAAAGAATCATGATTTTTTAACTCATGATTTATTTAAGTCAGCTGCGTTTCCGCTATAGAGCAAAATATGCGTCATGATTGAAGAAATTTCATGCCACATAATACTTTTAAGCCGTGAATCTGTGCGACCGTATTTTGGTGCTTCCACGTCGACCGGAATATTTATTTCATGAGTTATTTTCACCGCTTCTGTAGTGTCGGGTATATTAGGTTCATGCTAGAAATGGTATCTAAAATGCAAAATAGAAAAATAGCGGCTTGTTCATTAATTATTTCAAGACAACGAAAAAGAATTCATAGATGTTGGGGTTATCAGCAATTTGCTTAGAGATTTGATGCGGGAAGATGAAGTTTGCTACCAAAAATTTCTGCGGATATCTGTTGATGATATTCATTATTTACTTGAAAAAATTAGATGCTATAGAAAAGCAAGATACTCTTAATTAGTATTATCTTTCCCGAATAAATACATATGCAAATATGTACTAGATTCGCACCCACTATTTTAGTTTAAACGTCAAAAGATGTTTCATGAAATACTAAATAACTCACTTGCTGTAGGTGAATTAAAATTTTCAAATGAGTTAAATCACATATCGTGTTTACACGGTCACATTTATAATGAAAAAGAAAAGTCTCATGGGAGAAGTTTCATATGACATTTCAAAATAAGTCACGAGCTAAACGACTGTTGCCACAGTGATTGTTGAGCTTTTTGTGTCGTGACAAAAAAAAACTCATCAAAAAGTTTCATCCTGGCTTCGCACCTTTAGAGTGTTTACACTAATTAACCTCTTTGCACCCATCGTTTTGGATGCGTTAGTATCGTTATTATAGTTCCGAATTAGAACAAAATACAGGTACCAAATTTGCAAGAAATTTATTTTGTATACTTCTGTATACATACATAGTTTGTGTTATCTGCCAGCGTTAATTGTAAGAGTTCGAATCAAACTAGAGAATAGTTGAGCAGTTCGGTTAATCCGCTTATCTTGCCGCAATTTCACTTTGTAGATCTTCCTCGTTCTATAAGTGTAACAATACCTGACCATCTTTTCATATAATCTAACCTAGCTATATATTATGAATGATCACTATAAGGGGTTGAGTTATCATGGAAATAGTTTTATTGGAGTAAACCTGTAAAAGCACGAATAACTAGCACATCCACTTTGTGGAATATTGCAAATTAAAATTCAACATGTAAAAGTTTCAACACCAATATATTTGTATATTTTACCATTGAGTAAGCAAGATACACTGACTTAGATTAGCAATTCCGATCACAACTTCGGTAATATTTGCATCAATTAGATTACCACACTCCTATTGTAATATTAACAATAATATTTTTATCTGAATTGTTGTCATTTTGACTATTTCCATCATTTGTTGGATTTTGTTCATCCGACGTTTCGGCAATTTGTCTACTGGCGTCCTCAGAGTAGTCTTGATAAGAGGTGCTTCTTGTCAGACGGATCTCTAGGCGCTGTCATTCCCTATTTATTCTGCCTCCTGTATCGTGGTTGCCGGTTTTCTACTTATGCTGTTCTTAATCATTGGTAACCAGACATCTTTTATCTCCAAGCTTGGTGAGCTTATGGCATTTGCTTTTGTGGCCATATATGCTGCTTCTTTTAAGTTTCTCTTGAAGTAAAGTTGCTCTCTTGCTAGGATTATCCCTCTCTCCCATTCAATCCTGTGTTCTTCTTCCCAAGCTTGTCGTGTCAAGCGCGATTTTTCCGTTTCCCCCAGTCGAACCAATTTTTGATGTTCGTTGCTTCTGACTTGCAGGGATCTGCTGGTTTCTTCGATGTATGCTCTTCCGCATTCACACGGTACTTGGTATATATATTTTTTAGTTTTTGGTTTACGTTAGTCGGTTTTGTTTTGGTTAGGGTCGCTGTGTTATTGTTCGTTGTTGTTATTGCTGTTCTAACCATGTATTTATTACCTATCTTTTTTGCCGAAACGTCGGATGAACAAAGTTCAACAAACAATGGAAATAGTCAAAATAACAACAATTCAAATATCAATCCATCGTCAAAAATCTATCGTTATGAATATTTTTGTCAGTGTGACTTCATGCAAAAAGTTGGATTATTATTAACAGTTGTCAAACTTATATGTCAAAACTTTTGTACATAATTCCGCTAGTTGCAATAATTTTTACGCTTTCTCAATTTAGAGGTCACCATAGCCACGGAGTTCTTATCCTCATATTTAATTTTCCAGTTATGTGACAAATATAACAAATTTTTATCTTTAAGTTAAAAATACCCCTTACCACCTTGTTGAGTAAAGAACTCTGTATACGTATTTCGGCAACTAAGTTGTCATCCTCAGTAGAAAACCACAAAGGAAAATAATGTCAGACGTAGCACTCCGAAAGCAATACAGCTCTTCGAACGCCACCAATAACATATAACTAATAAAATGTTATTAGTGACGTTCTGAAATACGTATACAGAGTTCTTTACTCAACAAGGTAGTAAGGGGTATTTTTCACTTAAATTTATTTTAAGCCACCGTATCCTATACCTAACCTAAATTTTTATCTAAATGTATTCGTCTTTCTTTAGCTTCTGTAGTATGGAAACTTCTTAAACAAAGTAGTTGCAATGAATGAATAGATTTGTGTTTACTATTTGAAGTACAAACACGAAATGTTCTTTCCGTTTAGCTTTACCACACAGAAAATTCTTTATATGAAACATCTTTATAACAAATGGATCCAGAATTATCGGTAACGACTAGTGCGTAGATTAACGATACACAAAATATAGTCTCGCCTAAGATATATCCAAAGTCGTAAAATAATTGACTTATCCCCATCAGCGATTACAACTTTATGGTAGCGGTTGTTGAGTGTGTTCAGGTATTAAAAATGTTAGAAATACCGACCGGCTAACAGAGACACATATGATTTGTACGGTGCCACGGACCCCATTCCGTTGACAAGTGTGTTTATCTTACAGTTCCCACGATGCTGGAACAACTCCGGTAGCGCTACCATCCATAACCGTCAAATCGCCAGATACCGCGCAGTGGAATCCACACCATTTTATACACATTTACACCTTCTTCTTTTTATTTTAAACTCGCGGCACTCGTTCCATTCGCTCCTATCTTCTTATATTCTAACTCACGAGGACGTCTCTTCATGTCGCGCAGTTTTGTTACATTAGCTCTGTTAATTTCTTCTTTTTGCGCCGTCTGGCATATATAGTGGATGCGTCTTCATTTATAAACGGTGAAAAAATAACCGGTAAACGATTGCGTTCTCCGTATAAGCAAATAAAAGACGGCGTTATAAGAAGATCATCAATGGGTACCTTGCGATTATTCTCTTGTATTAAATATTGATTAGGCCGGATAATGGCAGTGAAAATGGATATTAAATGTAAATGCATTTCAATAATGCTCGATCCGTTTAAAGTAAATTGACGAAAGAGCGGATATTTTATGACTGCTTAAGGTAAAACGAGATCTACAAGTTGGAAAGAAACCAATTTTTTAGTGCCCATAACTTAGTACCTGACAGTTGGAATTGTTCGGTAGCCTCTTTGATAAAAACTAATCCTCTAAACTAATTTGTTGTCTTATGCGTCTTGGCTGAAGCGACAAACTGAATACAAGAAGTTGTAATTAAATGTTTAATTACAAAGTAGAAACTCGTAGTATACGCGATGAAGCAAAGCTTGGCAATTTCAATTCTTGCAAAGCGGAAATTTTCAAGAATAAATTACATCACTAATGCACCAGATTTAATATGTTGAGTTGCCAATGCCACTTTAGGTAAGCCCACTTTTATTGGTTATGTGGACTAACAACAAGGTATACCTACACATCTAATTTTCTAGATTAGCTTACAAACTAAGGTGTGAGAATTACACTTTTGATAAAGTCAACAACTAGGTTACAGCAAAATTGATTTAAAAATTTTCTACTGTATAAAATCTAACCTGCTTTTGCATGATTCTAACTACAGACAGAATAATACTTCCTAACAAAATTAAACACTGTGACTCTTCGACATGGAATAAATTCAATTCATACAATACGACTGCTCTGGGATAGGTTTTATTTATCGCCGATATTTTGAGTTATTTTAAATTTTCGTGACGTTAGCCTATAAAACCCACGTCGCTAGGGTTTTATAGAATAACGTCACTTCAGGTTTTTTCGAATTAAAATGCCCTCTTTTTATACCAGATTTAAAAAATACTTCGAATTGTATACTTTCACAAAATTTTACTTTATCAAAGCTAACCATTACAAAGATATGGCTGATGAAGAATGATTTATTATTTTTTATTTAATATGTTTGTAAATGTCAGTGGAGGCCGCTGACGACGTTTTGGGTGGGCACTAGCGAAGATAATAGTGCTTCGTGGGGCCACATATACCTTCCTTGCGGTTAGGAATACAGCACGGCGCCACACGAAGCACTTCTACATCTTCCCTACTGGCCAGCCAAAACGCCATCATCAGTGTTGTCCATTTACTTGCTGACTAAGACCTGCACGATAATAAAACTGATTTCGCACATTCGCTAAGACATCGGGCGAAATAAGTCTACACTCACGTGTTAATCGTTCTTTTAGCACCCTCACACTTTCTGATTTCGTGGAATAAATATTATTTTTTAAGAAGTGCCATAAGAAATGATAAAGCGGAGATCTACAGATTTGGCTGGCCATTCTTCTTCATACCTATATGCCAGGGAAAATTTCATCAGGAACAGGTCTCCCAGAATACGGTGGTAGGTAAGTAAGTAAGTAAGTAACGTTTATTGATTCAAAGATGCCAAAGACAATGGAATCAGTCAAGACAGAGTGAAAAAAATTAACCAAAATAAACTAAGGCGCCTGTATAGCAGCAAATGTAAACCTAAAACTAAGGAAAACCAAAATAAACTTAGACTTAAACCTAAACTTAAATAAGTAAAAAAATAATACACAAATGCAGAAACGAGCAGTTAGAACGATAAATATATTAAACCGGATCAAAGAAAAAATTCGTCAATGGAATAATTACAGTCACTGACTAAAAATTCCTTGACTGTTTGTTTAAAATTAATACATTCCTTAAAATGAGGTGGCAATTTCTTGTAAAGTTTTCTGCCTAAATATTGGTGACCCCTAGCATAAACATCTAAATGATGGGCGGGTAGACACAGATTGTTACAGTGACGAGCCTCGTATGCATGAACATTACTGTGTTTCAAGTACTGATATTTGTTTTTATGTACATGGCAGAGAACTTCCAAAATATTGAGAGAAGATAGAGTTAAGAGCTCATATGCGATAAAAATAGGCTTGCATGAATCTCTAAGCTTTATGCCACTGACGGCTCTGACAACTTGCTTTTGAGCTATAAAAACATTTTTTTGCTGCAGAAGAAGTTCCCCAAAGAAGAACTCCGTAATTAAGTCGAGTCTGAATTTCGGAATAATAAACGGAAGCAAGGGTTTCCAAAGACAAACTAGATTTTAAGGTACGGAATAGGTAAGCCTTTTGATGCAAGAGATTCGTAAGGTAGTAGCAATGTTCATTCCACAACAAATTTTCCTGCACTATGACCCCTAAGAACCTAGCAGAGTGCAGTTGCTGCAAAGATTGAGTATCAACATGAAGGTTACAAGTAATATTTTCGGTACGCTGAACAGTGTGAAATAATAGAGAATTAGTTTTTTTGTTGTTCAAGCACAATTTATCTGAACAAAACCACTGCTGGACACGATCCATCGCTGCGTTACCTGCGCCATTTTGTTGAAACCAGATATCCACATTTGCTATGACCATCCTTTAGATTATTATCCCAAAAAAAGTAGGGGCAACACTCCACCACCAATAATTCCAGTCCAAATATTTATCTTCTCCGGCCGCTAAACTAACTGTCGTGTCGAGATATTAGTGTTTCTGAATACCTACTGAAACGCTAAGCTTAACGTTATCGCACTGAGAAAAAGAATTCAAACATTTGACAAATGTTAAACTTTGCGTTTGGACTAAAGTCTGATGTTAGTTGGTGCAACAACTAATTAGTCGTATTGGAACTTATAGTCAATTAGCCTCGTACAAATTATATGCATTTGTATCTCTAGTTTGTTATATATATATATATAAAATAAACAGACAGCTATATAAATGCATAAATATTGGAACATAAATAATGTAACGGATAATTAATTAAAGATAGAACACTAATGAGTTCCTCTTTCTCACTATGTTAGAACTGAATTTTAAATAATTTCTGATTAAACATAGCAAAATGTTGAAGATATAGCCAAATTTGCATGTGAATAAAAACATTTTTGAATTCTTGTCGGTATTGGAAATTGTCTAAATTGCAACACAGAATGGATGATCCTATCCTCAGTTGACTTTTAAGAGCGCCGTTCAGTATTAAATTGCATGTGTTTGTTGTCAAAGGATCTGTATGGACAACCAGAGTTTGCATATTATTTAACCGCGAATCACGTTGCCCAAGGTACACCACCGAAAAGGCAATCGATTTTCAACCATTGTCCATTAAAAATTGTACAACTCTGTTACCTCAAATTTTCAAAAACCATAATTTACGCATTGCATAAAAAACAAATAATTCTTTAAATAACCTTTTAGGAAATGCCAAAGATAAAATTGAAGTACCTCAGAAATCAGGAATTTATGAAATAAATTGTGTAATAAAGAATGTAATGTATAATATATTGGGCAAACAAAGCGACCAATCTTAACACATTTTAAAGAGCATATTGCTCATTTTAGAGGAGGTAGACCAGAAAAGTCTAGCGTTGCTCAGCATATTACTGAAACAGGTAACGGCATGTCAACGGATAATCTTAGATTAGTGAAACAAGTCCTTGATTTGAGAGAATTGGATAGTTACGAGAGTATTTATATTCATAAGATTAAGGACAAAGTTATGAATTCTAATAAAGGACCCATCCCGCACTCTAGTTTATACGATCTCTTAGAATAAATTGTATGCCAAGTGTAAACAAATCTATAGCGAATACAATATTCAGTAAGCATGACGAAGTAGGCTTAATGTACCGGAACGATCGGGGTAATATATATAGACTTAGAATATAAGCTGGAAGGTAGTGCTATTCAAGTGGTGCAAATCTCCCAGAGTGCGACATCCAACATTATCTTCTTTCGTAGATTCTGCTGAGGATGCCAACTTAGTTGTCGAAATACGTATCTGGAGTTCTTCACTCATCGAGGTGGTAAGGGTATTTTTTTTATTTTTAATAGAAATGTCATACGCGTTCACTTTTATTCTAGATTTTAAGAGTTTCAATTAAATTGTGGTTGATATATACATAAATACTTGCATGTATTACATATATAGTTTAAAAACTGATGTTCTGGACACTTAACGTGTAGCAAAAATCGTATTTGTTAGTAAAAAATTGTAGCTCTTTCGTTTCTGTTTCAGTTATATTATAAGTATATGAAAGCTATAGAATATTTTATACACAAGCAGCTCCAACCATAATGTCGTGTGCCTGGCAAAAGTGTAACCGACCGCTTCACGTTGTGCTATGACATTACCATGACATGCTATGACATTACTTACAGAACGTGCAGCGGTGGGTTGCACTCCTTTCAGACGCACGACATTATGGTTGGAACTGATAGTACACTGTAAGAAATCAATGCAAAGCATTGATTAGCGCGGAACTTACATTCTGAAAAAGACAGATGGAAGCCTTGGTTTCAAAATAGTAACATATATTCTTCATTGTTGACACTAAATAAGCTTGATTCGGTGTGCACTTAATCGCAAAGTATCCTAGTTTTATGGAAATTCAATTCTTTTCTGCTTTTATGTTTCTGTAAACGGGTCATCTAATTTGAAGCTCATTAGCGCTTTTAGTATTTTAAGAAGTAATTTAATTCCTTCAAAAGTATGTTGTTTGAGCATTAATTTACCTTTGGCAGCACGTTAATGCTAAAAACTCCTTACTACCTAACCATAAATTATGCAGTAAAAATTATTTTCAAATGCCACATTTACAAAAAAAAAATAAACATTAATTATACATTCCTCTTGACTATAGAGTAAAATTAATCACTAGTACAGACCGAATTGAATTAGGTTTTAATTTATTCTACATGCCAAGATTTATTGCGCTATAAATATTTTGTATGCTCTTTTGTATAAAATTCAAAACCTGACGTACGTTTCTTAAACTTAGCAGGTTGCATGCAAACAATTTACTTAATTATTTTATGCATTATGTATTTAAGAAGTTGCATACATAGTAATCTTGCGGGATATAAGTACATATATTGTCGTTTCATGATGATGATCTGTGTATTTTACTAGGGACTTGGTTTTCATGGATCTCCCTCGTAAAAAAATATTCGCGCATTAAGTTACCAAGCTTATACGTGTTGATGTGTTGCAGCACATTAACGAGTGCGTTTATTCGTATATCTAGAAAGACAGGTGTAGATGGTCCCTTATTTCAGATCGTTTGCATGCGCAAAATGAGCGTATTTAGTTATGCATCAGAAACACGAAGAATATCTCCTCGCGTATTAACGGTATAATGGCTACTCGAATTTGATTCGGTTATCTTTAAAACCTATTGATATTAATTGCTGTCATCTTACAGCCATTACATTATAGATACCTCAGAATACGTGTTGGTCTTTATGACTTACATTTGCAATCACAACCTATGTTAATCAGTTAATATGAATTAATCAAATTGAAAATGTGAAATGTATCTTTGTATTTGTAATGCACCAAAATAAATGAAATCATTTCTAATCCCAATGCAACTCCCAATATTTCCATGAGTTTTAATAAATTTAACCATTAATTCAAAGCACAAGGATTTCATACACACTCTCGGATATTTGAATATTCGTTTACTATTATTAAACAGCCATTTTTTTAAATAAACTAACCTACATTTTGTAAACACTTTTAATGTGTGATGAAACATTATTGCGTAGTCTTCGGTTTGGTTGGTGTGATTACACTCTTAGCAAATCGTTAAATTAAGGTATTAATCTTGTAGTTTCTGGTATACATACACATTATAATATTTGCCACCTGTCAAATAAACATATAGATACCATCGCAACCAAAAAGGCATCAACTATGAAAATGGAACTATGGAAATGGCAGTTCTCCGTTTGAGATTAGTAACGAATCACGTACTGCAGCATTTATTATAGATGAATCATTTGAGAAGATAAATGTACGGAGTTTGCTCCGGATTACTTTTGCGCATTTGAATAAAAAACCGCCCAACATCAAAGGTATGCAACCTATAATTAATATACTTTTGTCATATTATAGCAACTACTTATGTCAATAGGTAGAGGCACATATCATTTTCTGTAGTTATTTTGCAGATATACAGTGTATACATGTGTTTACAACTGTGAATACCTAACAGTTGTAAACCTCACATGCGCTAATAGGAGCCTAACACATGTATAAAAAGCCGTCCTAGTTTCCAATGCAATATGGGTATGTACATATGTATAAACCTGATGGGGACTGCCTTCGCTAGATGCATGCGTAAGCGAGCGGGCAGCGCAGATCGCAGTCAGTGTTAATCTGGCACCAGTACATTAATGATGTTTTCCCCGACGAGAGGGAACTATCGACTCAGGTATTCCCAACAACTGGTGGAAACTCTCAAGGTCGTAGTTTTTAGTTGTATATGTGTTATCCTTTTCTATTATCGTATTTGTCTTGTTAAAAGTACGTTGAAAGTAATAAGGACAAATTAGAATTATACAAAATAAGAATATTTAATCTTATTTTGTATAATTCTAATTTGTCCTTAAAATAGTACTTGCAGTACACTCGATTGCAAGCTCTGAAATTTATCTTACCTTATCTTACTTGTCTATCAAATCGAGTTTCCTTCCTAGCTTATAGTTTTTTGTTTGCTTGCGTACCATTATCAGAAGAAAAAAACTCAAGTTACGTTTTCGTAGTTTGGCGTCAATAAATTCCCTTTTGTCATTTTTCAAATTACGCGGTGCCCATTTTAAAATAAATTTTATGAACAATCATCCTTCTCCATTAAGATTATTTTCATATATACAGCGTGTTTCATATCACCAGGGTGAGCCAAACATACGTTTTCTTAAATGGAATATTTGAGTTTTGACTCGCCCTGTATTCAGTTTTGACAATCTTAAAAAAATGTCACTACTATAAAGGTGTGCCAATATAAAAATTCTATGCTTGTAAAAGAAAATAGCAGACTGTCATTTGCTGTATACAAGACCTCCAACAGACAGTGATTTGTATATAGAATTGACCATAACTTCTGAATCACGCTGTATTATGCAATAAATTGTATATTGGGGGTGTGAGGCATGAGCTTAACCTAAATTTGAAATAATATATAGGGTGTTCTATTTAAGAAAACGTATGTTTGATTCACCCTGGTGATATGAAACAGCCTGTATATATGAAAATAATTTTAAAATGTTAAGTTCAAGACTGCCTACAATGTTCGTTAATAAATTTTTTTGGATATCTTGCATGATAACGGATATATCGAGCTTTGCCACACTAATGCGTCACCCTGTATATAATTTATTATGGTTAAATAATTTGATCATATTTACGTATAATAAAACACATGAACTGCGTTTGGGTATTTACATATATTGCTATAAATGTACTTAAACTTCCCTTTCTTATTTCTTCGCTAATTTCTGCTATTGTGACCATTCGCCTTTTTCATATATATTCTAAATAATATCTCCCTATTCTTGCATATTCGCACAGGTTATTGTATGTAATAGCAATTTTATTGAACATTTTATTGTTGGCCAAATACTTAAGGAATTATATAATTTTTGTGTTAAACTGTTTTGAATAATAAGTATATCGAATTGTGAATATACTTGTGAATATATTTTGGCAAAAAGGTTAGCATAAAGGTAAATTTATTATTTGACATTATAAACTTCCTATTTTTTGTAATTGCCAGCGATCCTTCTTTATTTGTAAGAAATCACTTACATACATATACTCCCTATGCAAACACGCGAGTAAATGTGATTTAGGATTTGTGCTTATGGCAATTATTAAAGGCATGTGTTGCACAAATCAGATACGCACCTGATACCGCGAATGTGTATGTACTGGTATGTTTGCAAAGCGTGTATTTATGTATGTATGTAAATACGGGGCAAATAAAAATGACAAATTAATCATTTTGTATGTTAATTGAAACATTTACATCTTGTACGATGTCAAAAAATGTCAAACATTTAATGTATTCAAAATATTAATATTAATCGCAATGGATTCTTGACGTCGATATTTTTAGGTTAATGGCATAACTGAAATAAATTAATAACAGGTACTACGGCACCAACGACTAATGGCTCTTTACATTATGCCTTTCTTGAACCGGACGATATTTGTATGGTTGATTGATGTGTGCCCGTACAAGTCAATTATGCGTATTTAAATATTATTTAAATTTAAATTGACTCGGCTTTTTGTCGAAATATTGCACAAACGTACGTCAAAAACGTGAAGGATTACAGATAAAGCTTACTTAGGGCAGCACACTTTGAATAAATTTACTACATACTTAGTGCATCATGGTTTTTATTATACCGCTACGTTTTAAAGCACTCAAAATTGGTAATTTACTCATCTGAATTATAATATCGCAAAACAGCACTTTTAGTTGCCAATCTCATCGCAACAATTACATTTTGCATTAAAAACAAAATAGTTGCTACAAAATTCTATGGTTGAATTGGATTAATTTCAATTGCAGTGCAGCATATACGTCTTTTATAATTAAAAGAATAAGTATCTTTACTTATTTTTTAACCCAGTTAAAAGTTATTATTATACTATGGCACAATAATAACATTAACCAACTTTATTCACTGTCAAATTAATCAAACGTCATTTACTTTAATGCCATTTTTTAGGTTTATTTTGTTAACTAACAATAGGTTGGTGGTGTATGGCAACAAATCCACATATCGTGATGTGGAGCTGTGCATAGAGGCAATCGCAAATATTCTATATTTTTTTTTCATTCTGAGAAGTGACGTAGGGATCCCCAATTACAATTGAGACCATTAGTGCTGGCGTCAAAAAATGGCTACCCTGTGAAACTTTTCCCAAACAAAACAAACTACATAACCCCAGATTCTGCTCACGTTTTTCGGTTTCCTTTAAAAATGCTTTATTTCTAAATTTTGGTGCAGCTTCTGTGATATCGTGTTGCCGTGTATTTTGTCTTATTACGAAATCAGTGATGTGCTTTGCTTGTGATCACCACAGTGAGTAGAAGAAGTGCAAGTACTTATCAAAGAAATAATTTGATTAATGTTGTCTTGTATAGACACAGTGATGGATATAGAAGGATGTAAAAATAAAATAAAAATAAACTTATATATATATGTTGATCAACAGCCATCTGTGCCAACCAGTGGTCACTAATTTATAACTGCCACTATTAAGCAAATACCAGGATGTTTAACTAACACACAAGAGACAAGAAAAGTTATATATGTAAATGAAAATATAAATACGAACATATGATTTTAACGAATCAATTAAATTGTCAAATACCATATATGCTACCCGTTGTATGTGTGTGTGACGTGTATCAACCTATTCTCCCTTCCTTCACCCTCGCCACTCGTTCCACTATTTCCAAATCTTTCTCACTACACTTTTCCAACTACCCCTTCTGTTACACTCATTTTCTTACTACCGTTTCTTTATTGCGCTCACAACCTTTATTCTTCTGACTTTTATAATTTGTTTATTTCGTTACTCTCGCAATCAGCTCTAATATTCCCTGTCAGCATCACCACGGCAATCTGTTATTATGTGCTGTACTGCGATGTAACTGCTATGTCGACGGTTTCCAAACTGTACTAGCAGCACACGACCTTCCTCGTCGTTCTTCGGATTCTATGGTAGCAACTTGAGCTCGGTTAACACCACTAACGCTTCGTTCTTCGTCTGGTAGACGCGCGATGTAATGTATCAGATCCCTCCAAACCATTCTATTGTGTTGTGTAATGTGTAATGTTTTATGTTAATTTAGAAGGTATTTAAAAAATAAAGTATTCTTTCATTTAGTACTTTCTTATATCCATCATCCGTCGCTGGCTACACTTATATTTATTATTATACTGCACAGAACCGAGTCCATATTTATCGACTAAGCCTCAGATATTAATGGAATCCTTAATATTAATGGAATATTGAAGTCAAATAACAATGACAGTCCTGTGTGCATTTATTTAATCCTGATGATAAATAAATAGTTTAACGATAACGTAAGCGTCGCCGGCACACGAATCTATATTTTTATCAGTTTTCAGTGTGGTTTGAACATTATCTAACTCTAGCATACCAATTCTAGCATAATCTCCAGTTGTTAGAAATGCATAAGTGGATCTAACGTAAAAATTTTAAAACTTGCCTTTTGCACTTTTATTGATATTTCAACCTGCGCTTCGTTTAGAGTAAATCTACAAGTTTATGCTGGCGGAACAATTAAATATGTCTAAAAGTCTAAACAAATATTTAACAAACACAATAAATTACCTGTAAAGCACCAACGCTTAGAGATTAAATATGAAAATTACTTTACCCCTATCCAGATGAAAATTGATGAATCACACACGGAAAAACCATTTGGTTGAGTCAACAAAATCTACGTTTAAAGACGGGCAAACAAAATATCATGTTGTCTCAAATACATATATAGTTGGAACCACAAAGCAAATGCTATGCTTTGTTATTTCAACTAAATATTTATTTCAAACAACATGTATTTGTTTGCCCATATTTAAACGTACATTTTGTTGTCTCAACCAAATGGGTTTTTCTGTGTATAAGATATATTTACCGTAAAAATCATAATAGTTATATGTAAGTCCATATTGAATAATCTCATTCTCATTTCTTTTTGTTATAACAGCATAGGACCTAGTTCTATGTAGTACTACTACTAAAGTTTACATCTTTTAGCTCCGTAATATATGAATAGAAAATGGACAATAAAGATAATACTACAATAGTATCTTTATTGTATCTTTATGTCACCTTATCTTTATTGTTTTATAGCAAACGTAAATCGGAAACAGGGATCATGCATCGTTTTCAGGAAATAAAGTGCAAAATATTAAAAATAGGTTATAATATTGCATAATTATGTTCACCATTATGGAAAATAAGATCAAATAAATAAACAGTATTATAAATATGATATCCTAACTCGTAGTTCTTAGAGCAAGTTGTGCTAAGAGACCGAAGCTAGAATAAAAGCGTCACATATTAGTTGAATCGTGAAATGAGAGACAGAAATAAGTATTTCTTTAGAAAATAGTATAGATAAGAATGGAGTAGTTGAAATAAGAAAAACATATAACATAACAGATAAACACGGTATCATTCGTTAATATACACAAAAAAAATTGTTGAGAGAATTTAAGGAATTGCAGTACTTTTGCTTACAAATTACCAGACAAATAGTGACGGCAGTAATTTGTATGTTCTTAATGTCTTTAAAAGTAAAAAGTAATTGATACCTGGTACCTGATTATTTATATGCACATAATGGACTATACTTTATCCTAGCCAATGTTATCGTGAATTATTTTAAAGCAATAGAAACAGCGCCAATGCACCATTATAGACGGGAGGCAAGAACTAAAAATCTCATCCAGCAAATTACACTGCATTTAATTATTAAAATTGCAAGGTTTACATTCGTTAGCCATTTGATAAAGAGCAAACTGCTGTACGTGGTAAAGGAAGTAGATAATTTTGTGTAGTTGAGGTAATTGTTTTATCATTAAGGTGTTAAAATTAATGATAATGATGGCGCAAAGTAGTTTCTTCTTACGTAACTGCATCATGTTGGTGTAAGAAGTGATATAATTTGTACAATTTAAAGAAACAACCAACTGGAGAACACACCAAAGCTTCAGCAATTATTTAAGTAAGAATAAAAGAGAGCGCACACATAAGCGAGACTGAAAATAATAATGTTGTAATGTGCGAATTAATAGTTGCTATCAACGTTGCAACTTCTTCGTAACATTTTTTTTTTTGAAATAATCTGAAAGTTACAAACCTTTGATTTTTCTTTGTGTACTTCGATCACGGTATAAAATAATAGAATACGGTGCCTTGAAATAGAACTAAACCAAAAAAATACCATTACCACCTTAATGGGTGAAGGACTCTAGATACATATTTCGGAAACTAAGTTGCCATCCTCAGTAGAACCTACAAAGGAAAAATTGTTAAACGTAGTACTTTGGAGGATGCGCTCTTCACCAAGTAGAATAACAATCAGTTTAGATCTGGTGAAGAGCACTTAGTTGCACTTAGTTTGAGTACGCTAGTCGAAATACGTATCCAGAGTCTTTCACTCATTAAAGCACGAAACCCATTGCGAACGACCGGCTGGGCTCGACATGGTACAGCACGGCATCGGCCAAATTCACTTGTAGGTACCATAACGAGACGCAACCCATTAGGAGCGGCCAGCTCGGTCCGGAACGCCGGAACACGGCTGCGGAACAGCCAATATCAGAACTTACAAAACACATCCTGGTAGAGCTTCACAGGGGCAGCAAATGCATTTTATTTAGTTTTCAATATTATTATTTTATACATTTAAGATTGTTTTGCTGTTTATTACATATGAGCTATGACAGACTGCTTATAAAAGCAGTGGGAAAATAACCATTTTTCTACGATGCGTCTGATGCAAGTTACCACGTCCATAAAAAGAAAAATGGGAAGCATCGATACAAATTTCTGAAAAGTTTGAAGGATGGACAGGTAGTGATAATATTTTGGAAGGAGATGACGAAGTTCTCCACATTTTCTTTTCTTTTTAAATATATCATGCACCCATAATCTGCGTTTTTGTTGCTTCTTGTCTTGTTGTAGATCTTTCTCATCTGCATACACTGCGCTTATTTTAATTAATTCTTCCTCCGATGAACTCTCCACTGCAGTTCTGCAATGTTTGGTTCGGTGCCGTACATGTGCCGAATTGGGCGTTAAACATGGGTTGCACAATCGTTCATACTGAGTCGATCCGTTCCGCACAATGCAGTGCCGAGCTGAGCCGATTCAAACCGACCCAGTCGTTCGTAATTGGTTACCTGTTGAAGGCAGTATGAGCGTTTCTAGTGTTAGTTCTACTATATCTATATGAGCCGCGACTAAATGATTCCTAAACTCTCCTGCGACAAACAAACCCCTCGAAGTCATGACAGGCTGGGAAGGATAGAGAGAAATGCTGAAACGAATATCGCAGCAGACTAGAATCTGGCACACAGACGAATCGAAAACGAGCACAGGTTTGGAGACAGGGGTATGCTGGTGTAGTCCGGAGAGAAAGCTACCCTGGGGAAGCACGGCTCCGTGCTTCAATTTGAAGTCTGTGCAATACAAATCCGTGCTAGAGAGTGTCTGCAGCCGAGACCACAAAGCAAACCGCTCTACATTCTCACGGACAGTCAGACTGCCTTAAAGGCATTCGCATTTTATCGTATACCTTCCAGGCTGGTAATGGAACTGTCTGCAAGACCTTCAAACCTGGCGAAACACAATACAGTCAAGCTGATGTGGGTGACGGGGCATGGGGCGATTGCTGGCAAAGATCAGACGGACCAGCTAGAAAGAAAGGATTCCGAAATGACCTTCATTGGACCTCAGTCAGTTCTCGGGATCACAAAAACTGCTACGCGTGGTTTGGTAACTAATAGGGTGATTGGGCAACACCAGAAACACTGGCACTATGTAGCAGGAAAGAAACACAGCAAACGGATGATGAGGAACCCATCACAACATTCGGCAGCTGACATACTATCCCTTGACAAAACGCAGATTTTGGGTGTTGGCGTGTCTACTTACTGAACACGGCAACCTAAGTAAAGATCTACACAGAGAGGAGACTACAGAGAAGGACCTTTGTGTAGATTATGCAATGAAGAGGAGGGGCAGCCTCTAACATTATTTTTTGGGCGAGGAAACGCCCTGTCAGGTGCAATAGACACACTGCCGGGCCTACCAGAAAAGGATTTGACGCACACACTACTAAACCTTGTCAGGGGGTAACTCTGTCCGGATAATCAGCAAACAACCGAATGTAGAGTAATACAATAGGTCTCAGGGCCGAAGTTTTAAGGGATGTGAAAGACCTTTCTCTGCATTCGGGACTCAATTAATCAATCAATCATTTCCACCATAGAAGAACTCATAGAATGAGTTCTTAGAAATATGTGATGTAATACAAAGAACTCATGATTGGGAAACAAGAGTGGGAAAGAAAATTAATTATCCCTGGGGTGGGGTAGAATTCAAAAGCTGAGCAAAAAGGAATTCCAAAGAAAATACTTGAACCACATATAGTGAACAATAATGCGTGTGTAAGATGTTTACGAAAAACTGGAGCCATAATTTCCTGTTCAATTTATGAATACGTGTATAAAAGCTTGGGTATACATAAATAATAACGAACATTCTACGACTACCATAAATCATTCATTAAATCTCTCGTGTTAGATCGTTACAACATCCTCCGTAGGCTTAATATCATAATTTCAGGGGTTTTTCCAGTGTAATCAAAGACCTGGCTTTTGCATGTTTGCCTTTCGTGATAAGGAGATATAACAAACGGCGCAAGTGAAGTGTAACGAGTTGGCAAGACAGAACGAAAAAGAATGACTGCATAGGAAGTTGTAATTAATATATATAAAAATACGGCCGTCGTTTCAGAACGGCAGCACACTTGAGTGTGTAAAAAATGTACATGGCCTTCTGGAAAATTTACGTTTTTACACGCACCACATGCAACCTGGAAGTGTGTATCGGTAGGTTACAATGATATAGTGCACTAGATTTTAGAGTTGGATGATCAATATTTATGTAAACTGGGCAAACACGGGTATCTGTAATCTGTAGCAATTAATGCATTGTATTTCGCTCGTTATTCAAACTCTCCAGAATCTCAGCTAGGTAACTACGTTAATTTTACAGATTAAGACCAACTTGCATAGAAATATGCACCCAGATTGTTGCTGGTGTCATCTCGCGTTAAAAAGGCCGAACTACACGAAGTACCCGAAGACATGAAATTAAAATTTTATCAGATCATAATGGATCAAAGTCTAATTCAAATAATAAGAATGTATTTACAGATAAAAGTACGTTTCTAGTTCATTGGTGCAATAATTTATTTATTTATTTCATACAAAGGCAGGGTTCCTCTGTACTTTCTATCGAAAATGATTTCTGCCAAAATCCGGCACGTAAGTTCAAAAATATAGTATATAAATATATTTAAAAAAATATATAAATCTTTTTCGATTTAAAAATCATATCGACGACGATAAGATCACACGCTAGCATGGATCTCTATTGACTGGTAACTTAGTTATCGCATGGAAATTACGCCATGAATCTGCTGCTGTGCGTTAGATGCAGATTTTTTGAAAGGAATATGCTAACGTGAAGTTGACGATACGGCGTACTGAACGACCGACAGGCATTCCTCCGACTGTCTGTACTTGAGGATGTCTGGAACTATGCAATCAGATGTGATCCCAGAAGTATATTTATGTATTTTTTAAATATATTTCTATACTATATTTTTGTACTTTCTATAATAATGAAACTTTAAAAACTTATTTTGCACTTTGCCGCATACCCTAACTTGGAGCGCACAAACGCATTGTATAAGAAAACTCCATCGTATTGCGTTTTATAAAGCCTAAGCTTACCTTATTCGGATAGATTTCTTACTGAGGATTTCCCGAGCAACAGTTGAATGCAGGACCATAGGCCACACTATACGATCTTTCCATAAACTACTAGATTCAGCAGAGAAAGGTGCAGTAAGTAAGGTAGTTATATCCTGTATTGTATGTTAAGAACATTCCCCCATGATTTTAAGTCAAAGCATGGGCAATTTACTTCTCAGAACAGGCTCTACAAGAGGCACAGGAGTTAATTTTGGCGGTCCTATGTTCATAGGAGAAATTCATAGAAGAGGAAGAATTCCTACCAGTAAAAGCTACATAGCAATCTTTGTTTGTTTTGTGACCAAAGTGGTCCACTTAGAACTCGCATCTCGTTTAAGTACCGAGGCATTTTTGACGGCGCTGGGGAGATTCGTGTTAAATATAGGGCATTATAGACACATACACAGCGACAACGCGACCAATTTTCAAGGCGAAAATAACGAACTAAAACAACTGCCTTATTGAACAATAAATACACTCAAGATATGGTCTCAAAAAGCGACTATAGAGATTACATGGCATTTTATACCTCCCTGCAGCCCGTATTTTAGAGATATCTTGGAGGCAACCGTAAAATCAGTGAAACGACACATAAAGAAAGTATTTAGGGATAAAATTTTAACCTTTGAGGAGTGATACACGATTTTGATAAAAGTAGAATTATGCGTTAATTCCAGACGTCTAACCCCCCTATCAGACTACCCTTTCTAGTTAAAAGCTCTCCCTCCCAACCGCTTCCCTCTTGGAGACTCATTTACAGGGTACCAAGGACAAGAGCTGCCATAGCTGACGCCCAATCTACTAAGCCGATGGAAACATTGCGACTGACACAAGATATGCGGGAGGAATGAATGAAGGAGGACCCTTTAACGGCGATCCAGGCGGGGGAAGAAACATCCCAACATCGAAGTCGGAGATTTGGTTCTATTCAGCGGCGACAAGTGAGGTTACAGATGACAAATAGGATGACTGATGGAGATCCACCCAAGAAGTGACCAACTACTGCGCGTAGTAACAGTTAAAGTGCAGGGAGGTAGTATTAAGCGTACCATAACGAACCTGCCAAAATTACCAACTTACATTAATTTAGAGCTTTCAAGCGCACCGGAATGTGCAGCCAAAATGTGCACCGTCCAGTCGGCACTCCATCCAACAACAACAACCGCGCATGCGTCTTAAGAAAGACACTCGAAATTACGTAAGCATTACATTCATTACGTTACGAGATAAGTCGTTTCAAGTTTATATTAGTGTTAGTGTTTCATAGATTAATCTTAAATTGTAATTTAAATAAAGCAAGTTCGAATAAATAAACAAAAACAAGGCGTCAATAATAACTATTACTTCTAACTTGTTAATTATCAGATTAAAACTAAAAAAACATCCTGTATCTTGAAATTCACCAAAATCTGACACAATTATGATTAATTAGTCACGGTAACTGACTGCCTAAAAATATTTTCATATATCACACAGTTCTCGGTAGCCCACATGAATGCGACAACAAATGCTACTGTTTTATGGCCCAGGACCATTCCGAGAAGGATTTCGTGAAATTTTTTTCTGTTCTTTTGTAGGCGAAAGGACGGTTCAGTTTTGATGCCGTGAAATTTAGGACCGACGTTCGGTAATTGATTTTACAGCCGGCGCCAGCTTTATTGCGATATTGCCATCACTGTGGTTTTGTGTATCAACATTCCAATTGTATTAAATAAGGCCTCAGATTCATTCTTTCCATATTTATTTTGCTAGACTATTCCAATATAATTCAAATTGTGTATTAATTATTTTTCCTTTTGTTACTTGATCAACATATATTGATCTAATATAAATCTAAAGATTACTAATTTGTTGGTCTTTAATAATGTGACCATCATGTTTGCGTGCTAGAAGGAATATTTACCAAAAAGAAAGTGATCTCCAAATAAAGAAAAAAGCACTTGAATCGGAATAACTTGTATATTAGCAATTAATTCTTTGACTATGGAAATAAGTTAACCAGAATAAATTATGAAAGAAATTAAAGAAAATAATAAATATTTGATATCATAGTACCAGAAATAAAAAGCTATTTGTTAGGCTATTTACTCAATTTTTGAATTTTTGGAAAGTAATGAACAAGATAAAATTGTTAAATATTTTAATTGAATTTGTTAAATTGCCGATGAATATTTCCTATACCCTTAAGACTAAAACTGAAAGAGTGCTGGATGGTGCTAAAAATTGGTTTGAAAATAATAACTTAAAATTGAATGAGAGGAAGACGCAGCATCTTACATTCTCGGCGATAAATGACAGCTCAACGTCGAGCACCGTCAAATACTTAGAATTAACCTTGGACGGCAAAGTGACGTGGAGGGCACATATCAACGAACTAGCGATGAAACTAGCACCCTCTATATATATGACCCGGAGGATGAAAACTATCGCAACTCATGATGCGGCTAAAACGGCATACTATGCTAATATTCATAGCAGGCTGCTCTACGGGATCCTGCTTTGGGGAACATCGCCGCAAGCAGAAAGAATTTTTGTTCTTCAGAAAAAAGCTGTTCGAGCCCTCTGTCAACTGAAGGTAAAACAAAGCTGCAGACCGTATTTTCAGCAAGAAAAAATACTCACGCTACCATCACTTTATATACTTGCTGCCCTTCAGTTTGTGATGGACAACTCACGGAAGTTCCATGCCAACGGTGCCTGCCACGACTACGAAACCCGAAGTAGGAATAACATGAGAATCCCGTATCATAGGGTTCAGGTGTCTCAGCGTTATGTCGACTATTGGGGTCCAAAAATTTATAATAAATTTAGTCACCTTCATACATCTGATACAAATAAGATGTTAATTAAGGCGAAAAAATGTTTACTTAATCATACGTACTATTCTCTTTTAAATTCGAATATATGTCATTATATATAATTTTAATCTGTTGTTTGTGGCAACTGTTTCATGATTTTGTTTGTTATATACATCTTTTTTTGACGTTTCTTGTAATGTTCTTATTATAATGAATAAACCCATATTATTATTATTATTATTATTATTATTATTATGTATATTTTTTAAAATTTCAAATAACAATGTAATAAGCTCTAAACTCATATTAGGTTAAATATTATGCTTAGTTTAATTATATAATTATTGCAAAGATTTAGTAGTTCTTGCGTCATCTAACATCTACTTTACGCAAGTTCACTTAGGTCCGAAATAGACACCTAGCAGTTTCTTGCGCCACAATTGATATAGAAGTTTACTACCTATTTAAATGAGCAAAGTTTGTGCATAGTTTCATATGTGGATCAAAGGTGGCGCGCCGACACCCTTTCTATAGTAAACTGTAGTCTCATTTTTAAGTAGTTAAGTTTGTACCCTTTATAATTTACGCTCGCATACCCTGCGATCTTACATCGGATAGTACGGCATATTGATTTCACGCTCCATCGAAACAACATATGTCGCGCTATTCGAATCAAGTATTATCTAACATGTAGAGTTATTGTAATTTATCCATAAGTGAATTGTAATTTATTGATGTGTGTGATATTTTTATTTTACTATATGCGTACTAAAATCGAATGAAATGGCCACTGTATTATTTACAGGCAAAGGAAAAAAAAATAAAATTCTTAACATTAGATAATTTACAGGTTTCTACTTATATATACATTGCTATGCTTCGTATGTTCACCATTTATACTTTCTTAATCCACCAATTAACCGTCATTCGTATTATGCATGTTTATTTGTTATTCAAAATTTAATAACCGTTATTGCATAGGTAGATTTACGCCCTTAA
The DNA here is from genome assembly GCA_031763485.1 of Osmoderma eremita. NCBI lineage: Eukaryota > Metazoa > Arthropoda > Insecta > Coleoptera > Scarabaeidae > Osmoderma > Osmoderma eremita. The sequence goes on along the minus strand of JARFOC010051682.1, from coordinate 7,187 downwards.
TTAGTAAAGATATGTAATTATATATAATAATAAGATATATAATTAGATTAGTATTAGTAATTAGATTAGTCAATTCTCTCAATCGATAAATTAGGCATCCGTTCTTTTAGTAAAATGGTAAGGGGCTAAGATTATAGTTATATAAATTAAATGCACAAACCGTTCCAATAAGAGGCAACTTAATACCAAAATTTAAGATGTTTCCTTGTTGTGAAAAACAAACAGAATTAATTACAAAGTAGCAAATCAATCTGACAAATTTTTACCCCTATGCAAGGACTTTTGTAATGCATTATTTCCGGATATATTGTAGAAACTTCTGTAGTGTTATACAACTTTTAATCACGGAAGAAACGCTTTTCCTGCATCCAGAATGATCGTATACACACAGATAGTTACACAGCCATGCGTTTAAGTCATTCATACTTTCATTTTACTTTCTTTCATATGTCGCCGCGTTGACATATGTGCTCTATAGATTTCTCTGTTATTTGCAACATTCTCCATCGAAAATTCGTGTATTTATTTCGTCATACTTTTCCTATTCATTCGTAAATGGAAGGTTATTGTGGAAATTTTCCAGATCAGCATTGGGATAAAATACGTACTGATTGATGCCAAGGTTAATTTGAATACACACGGTTGTCTCCGGGCAAAGCTCTTATAACAAACATAATTTAATTAATTTAGCCCATGTACTACAAATAAACAGAATTCGTTTGATTAAATTCTCCAGTAATTTACTTTCTTATTGGCTTTCTTGGATTGTAACTTTTATTTGTCGTGCATGAACATTTCGCGAAACAAAGAGATTTTAATTGGAAAATAAATAAAGATTTCGCTTTCCCTCGAAGTGATATATCTCCTAAGGTATTATGAACAGATTCAAGTTAAATTGAAACGTGCAACTTAAAAACAAGTAAGAGTATAACAAAAATAAATTGCACAAGAATCCTGACCAATTCCAACTTTTCAAAGCAATTAAATATTTCTTTACAAAAGAAGAGATAAGCTACTAATTTGGTGGAGCTGTCGGTTAAATAAAATTTGTTTCAGTTTGATTAAAATTTATGATCTCAGCAATCCCTGAGTATTGATTCCGCTTTGCTTATAGTTGCCTTGGTTAATAGGCTGCCCATCGAAGTGAATTTCGTTAGACAAACTTAATCTTTATGTGCGTAGTCTTCATGTCCTTTCGTATTTTTTTGTTGAAAAAAAGCCACAAATATTCAACATTTCCTTTCTAGTATATTCAGCATTTCAGTTTAAATTCCGATTCTAGTAAATACGTTAGACCAGATCCTGTGATTTCCAACTAAGCTTAACCTAGATTAAATCCAGCTTTCTCTCAACGTGGGATCAATCAAATCTGAGAATAAGTCGCTTGTCCTATGAGTATAACATATTTTTATCCCTAACAGGTTGCTAGCCTCACTTGAAAACATTCTTCCTTTATTCAATTCAGCCAGGGGCTGTTGCAGGCACAGAACCTGTTCTGACAACCTCATTTATGTCAAGACTTATTAACTTATTGCCTTTATCTCCCTTTAAGTAAAAGCAGATTTTAAATCAGAGACTTTGGATAGTTTCAAACTCGCTAGTTGTTTTGTATTTTTTGAAGTGATTTAGATTCTCTTCAATCTGAGTTTTGTAGGCTTTTCTTATGAAGCATTTTTGAGAATCATTAAAACTATTGATGGAGGTTTCAATACCGGCAATTATTTCCTCTGTTAGTATTTTGCTGTCAGGTAGGCTGTATTTCGGCCCTTATTTAGTAGAGCGAGTTTGTCACTATCAAATATTTCCGATCACTGATTTATAACTAGTGTCTCTTTCACAGGTATTTTGGACTTATATTCAACTTTAGGGCATAACTTCATGAAATCAAGTTTAGCCACTTTGACTTGGTATTTATGTTCACTGATTTCCAAAATCTCCCTGTGAAAGTTACACCATTCATAATATTCAGCAGAGTTTAAATTCTTAGTTAGACTTAAATGTAACTTAAACGTAAATAAAGGTCTGAAATACAGCCAACCTGACCGCAAAATACCAACAGAGGAAATAATTGCCGGTATTGAAGCCTCCATCAAATGTTTTAATGATTCTCAAAAATGCTTCAGCCTACAAAAGAGAATCTAAATTACTTCAAAAAATACCAAACAACTGGCGTGCTTGAAACTATCAAAAGTCACCGATAAATACTGCTTTTACTTAAAGGCAGATAAAGGCAATATGTTAGTAATTCTGGACAAAGGTTTGAATTGTTACATTTAAGTCTAAGAACCTTATTTATAATTTTTATTCAATTCGTTGACAAAATCGTCAACGATCCTGGTCACGATTTACAAACTCTTGTTAATCTCCTGCTGTATATTATCTACTGTCTAGTTTAAGATGTTAATATTATCTCCTTTGCATGCTATTTTAATCATTGACAACGCATCCTGATGTTATCCAGGATACGTTTCATTTAAAGGTTAAATTCGCTTTTCTTATAACAGAAGACATTTCGAACAATTGTTATAATTTTTTAAATCCATTCATTCATCATGCTATGTTTTGTTTATAAAAAAAACCATATGATAATAATAATAATGATAATGTAATAATATAATATCTTTAATATCCAACTTGATATACCTCAAGTAGGTTCAGAGTCAGCTCCGGCGTGGGGCAAGTTTCGAATCTTAGTCCTCTTCTCTTTTACTTATTTGTAAATGATTTAGTGGCATCTTTGGATTGTGAAGTATTGGCGTACGCCGATGATCTCAAAATATAAAGGGAAATTGGTAGTGTTGCTGATTGTATTGAACTGCAGTCAAATCTTACTAAGATATATCGGTGGGTGTGCACAATGGTCTAAAAATTAATATTGATAAATGTGCAGTTGTATCATGCACAAAGTTACGTGACTTCATTATAAACCAATATGAAATAAATCATATTACGGTCACCAGAAAATCAATATTTAAAGATCTGGGAGTTCTTTTTGATAGTAAATTATCATTTTCGGAGCACACTAATTCAACAACAGAACATGTCGCAGTTTCCAAAACCCTATAACTTTAAAAACATTATATTTCTCACTCGTAAGAAGTAAATTAGAATACCCATCAGTTATCTGGTACCCGGTATACACTTACCTCATTTTATCACTGGAACGAATACAAAAGCGATTCTTAAAATACATGTCATTTAGAATTGATGGTACTTACCCAAGTACAGGGACACACTATGGTCATCTTCTACAACAACATAGTTTTGCATCAATAGAACAAAGAAGGAAAAGATATAGTGCGTAATTTGCATTAAAAATAGTGCGCACAAAATTACTGTCGCAGATATACTTTGCCATACCTAGACATAACACGCGTTCTACCGAAAGTTTGCGCGTTCCTAGATACAATCCCAATATTCTGAGAAAATCTTCATTGACATATGATCCGAAATCTAAATACCTGTTACTCTGATCCAATTATTTAATTGAACTAGTCTATTTATATTTTGTTTTTAGTTATTTTTATAGTATACTACATATTATGACACTGTTATTGTTATGTATTAATTGTATTTGTTACTGTACACTGTACTATTTTTAAGTTTGTGTCCTGTAAGGGGTGTATGTAGACACTATTGGATATTATTGAACTCATTAGCTCCTATTTGAAAGCTTGAAACAAAATAAGATCGGGCATACGTTTATATAACATTGCTTTTTTTCTTAGGGTCGTATTAGTTATCATCGGCCAAAGTTTGTCATAGAGCTAAAAATTTGTCTCTACATATAAAGAAAGCCACGGGATTTTCTGGAACATTCTACACAAAAAGGCAATTTAGGTGCGAGACATTATTTGCTAGACATGGAAACACAAATTTAACAATACCCTTCTTTATACGCATCTACTCCACTTCCAACTTAAATTAATTTAAGTAACGTTACACAGCGACATTACCATAAAAACAGTACGGTTCCATTTACTTCAATAAATCCTTGTTACAGATCTTTGTCAGCTGCTACTTTAAGCATGTTAGAACAAAACAACTTCAACCCTTTCACATTGCGTAACAAGCAGGAGAAGATAGAAAGCGCACTTGTAACGCAAATAGCGTGTACCTAAAATAAGCTCCAGTTGCTGCTCCCGAGCAGGAAACATTCGTAAAATCTACTTTCACGAAGATGACGCAAACAGTCACGTTTCCACGCATTAATACCAACATTGTCACGCTTTAGTTAACGAGTGAACCGAGTAAATGTTCACAAAATAAAGCCTGCATATTAATATGTTGAAAGCGTGTATTTAGCCGCGTATAATAATAATGAGATTTATAGCTTAATGACTATTACTGAAGCGGTTTGACACTTTCCTATCATTGAATAATTTGCATTCGTGCGATGTATGTCAAAGTGTTTATATTGTTTATGTAAATATAAATGTAACATTCGAATACTGTACATCTAATACTACTAAATTCTAATGAATTCCTTAAATATAATAATGGAAAGTTATAAGAACGAAATAAGTTGGTAAACGTGATAAACTTGTATATCGCAAAGAATTTTTGAGATTTTGCGTAGAAATTAGGATAATTTTCTTGTATATGTTTATTACATACACAAATACATGTACACAAACACCAAGATAATTTATTCTATATACTAGGCACTTCAATTTTCAGGGATATGCTTGTTTTTACAAAAATAGCGAACGAAACTCACATTATCCAGGGTAAAAGTTACTACTGTTGTCGCAGAATAACGGAAAGACCAACTATTACAACACAATATCTGTTTTACACATGCACCCAAGCGATGCAAAAGATAAGACAAGCTGCCGAGCATGGGTGGATACATTCTTAAGTCAATCAATGTACGAAGGTATCTTTTAAGCACACTGTTCGGATTACGCCTCCCGCACAAGTATTAATTAATTCGGGACGACACGTGTTTCGGGAATACGTGGATTCCCATTATCAAGTCCGACACCGACCTTTACGTATCTTTTAAGGTTTATTAAATCCACTTCCATCTTGATGAGGGCTGATCAAACCTGATGCTAACTAATTTCATTGTTCAATGACTTTATTATTCCTTACTCATACACAATTTCACCACATGTAGGTATATTGACATCTCCAAATCGGTTTATATGATTAAAACACTAAAACTTTAAACGGTAGTTTATTAAGTTCTCTTTGGAAACACATTAAAACAATAAGCTATTTTAGAAGTTTCAGGATATGGATCATTTTACTTTAGTTCACACGTACTAAGAATTTATATTATCCTAGCTGTCCTCGGTCACGCGTTGCTGTGGCACAGTCTGGTTAAATTAGAAAGAAAGAAAGCATGTTTTTACCTGTCACAGGTACGACGTTTATATATAAAATCACTCGCGTATTTGAATGCAACGTTGTGTCAAATTTTAAAAGCATTCGGTGATAAATTGCATGTTTTTACCTGTCACCCACCTCCCTTCACCGCCCCCTGTAACCTCCCTCTAGGCATATAAAAAACATGTTACTATTCGAACGCAACGTTGTGTCAAAATTTCAAACCAATCGGTGACGAAATTGCATGCTTTTACGTGCCACCCCGTCTCCCCCTCGTCCTTCAACAGCATCTAAGCATCGTGATCTATTATTGTTTTAAATCTGTATTAAATAGAGTTAAGTTTATATTTGCAGTGAATTATAGACTATTTTAATTGTTTAACGCAAAAGCACCAATCAAATTGTTTTGAGTTTCATGAGCATTAAACTATTTTTTTATGTAATACATTATCATCCCATATCACCTGCACAATTATTATGGCATGTTTTAAGCAGTTTATACCATTCTGAAACCCTTTCGTGTGGTGCTTCATTGGTCAAGATTTGTGGCTTTAAATAGAAGAATAGTTTGCGCCTTATTTTGTATAATTAAAACAGCCGCCTGGATTTCATTCTCTATTGGTGTAGATTCCTACATTACCGGCAGAGGTCAGACATTTTCACACGCAATAGAAACACCCTTACCCCCTTGATACCGCCTCTGTAGATTCTGTTGAAGATAGCAACTTAGTTGCCGAAATACGTATCTGCAGTTCATCACTCGTCCAGACGGTAAAGGTATTTTTATTGTATGTGAAAATGTCTGACCTCTGCCCGTAATGTAGGAATCTACACTTTTGGGGAATAAAATCCGGCGGGTGGCAAATAATGAGACTAATTAATATTACTAGATAAAAGAATAATAGGACAAGTCGATCCTTAATAACAAATAATAAACATAACGTACAGCACGTACAGCTGAAACAATTCAACCCAACTTAGAATAAAATTCAGCTACCGAGTATAAACAATTATCTATTAGAAGTTTTCTTAATTCGAACTTAAAAGATTTTAGGCGTAGGTCTTTAACAGAAGGCGCTAGTTTATTATATAATTTGAAAGGTGTAAAGGTATAAAAAGTAACCGAAGTAATAAAAAATAAAAATCGTAATTCCATTTTCATATGTGTCATAAATTTAATCTGTCAGATTTCTTACTTGTAATACTATATTTCAAAAGCTGTCTGGTTTCATCAATGTTATGTAACACATCGAACCTAACTATAGCTCTCACAACGAAACAGCCGATTTTTGATGATAATGTTAAAATCATACCAACACAACTTCAAATTTAGCAAATACATGGTAATGTCAAATCTAGCGACATTTCGTACGCCTAGGATTTCTTCAGTTAAAGCGTTGCCAGTTGCACAGATGAGGTAAATTGTCAACGCACTCACTTGACATTTGTCCTATTTAGTATTGATAGTTTTCGTATTTTTTTTTAGCCATAAGCTATCTATATATCTGTCAAACCATATGATATGATTTGTAATGCGTGGCAGAGATAATATAGTTAGGATAACTGGGGCACTTAACGTTAAATTGGTCTGCCTATCCATCTGGTGGTCTGCGAATACAACTAAACAAATTAGCCCGCCAAATGTCGCATATTTCAAACTTGACAGGATGCATAATTCCGTGCTACCGTACGTAAATGTATTCATTCTTCTGCACGAGCTGTTTTTCTCATGTCTATAATTATCTTCAGAAAGTGAGCACACAAGTTGCGCAAAGCAAACGCATTGACAGTTTCGATTAACATATTCGAAAAGGTTATGCCAATAAAGAAATAATGATTTTTGAGAAATGTAA
>JARFOC010051623.1:6960-20212 GCA_031763485.1 Osmoderma eremita | reverse complement strand
ATGATAAATGAGATTAATGAGCATGCAATATGGCTAGCCGGAGTCATAGTAAATCATTTTAGGTGGGGGTGTAGAAAAGGGGAATTAAATTATCATAAAATAAATTGGATTTTAGTATTTATGAAAAAAGGTATGTTCCACCGCGACATAGGAGTATTTAAATGTAAGGTAGGGTCCATCACGACCTATAAAAATTATAACATCAAGTGGGGCATAATGGAAATGGGGATATAAAAATTTTATGAAATCAAAATATTATTAATAAACATAAACACAAGGGGGACAAGTAAGGGAGGATATTACAATTGTCACCGCAACGTGGGGCAATTTACATAATTAATTAAAGAGCCACAAAACGGCGGGGGGGATATTACAATTGGCACCGCAACGTGGGGCAATTTACATAAATAATTAAAGAGACAAAGTGGGGGGGATATTACAATATATATATATATATATATATATATATATATATATATATATAAATTATTTTCTTTGATATACTGTTACGTAAAATGACTTACCAGGATTAATGCCTTACATTATTGTAACCATAATTTAACATTAAAACGGACCATCTTGTAGGCGTTAAGGATAATATTTAGGTTCCGCTAAAAAAATTCTGTGCAGTATTTATACTTTAAGGAAGTTTTTTTTATCTTCCCGATGGTATCGCAGCAACATAGACTTTAATGCACGACATAAATGTGATGTATTACGAGGTATAATTAACTAATAAATTTGATGCCCTAGAAGGAATTTAATAAGTTACTTCCCAACACTTATAAAGTACGTATAAATTGGGCAATATAGTTAATGCGCAGGGAGGGATTCTGCTTAAAACGTATAAATTATTTAGGAAAATTTATAATGAGCTTAAATGTACGGGGACTGAAAGTTGACGCCGAAATGTGTAGGAAGCCATAGGTTGAGCGTATTTGGCGGAGTGTTAGTGTTGCGACAAGTTCAAGTGCTTATTATGCCTGCATTCATTCGCGATTGTTATTTATTTAATTATTGTATTAAAGTTAGTTATTTCGTCAGCCAAAGTTAAATTATCTTTGCAAAGATGTTCAATGTTTTGCTACCTTTTTGACACATTTTTCCCCAAATATGAAAAGTTGGTTTATATACTGTACATATTTCGGGAAAAAATAAAACGGATAAAAAATCACATGCCAATCTCATAACGCATAAATCATATTTGAATTTAATAATTATTTCTTTACGTATTCCTTTTAGATGTCCAACCTAATATCTTTGAAATTTTATTATTATGGGTCCCCCGTATAATGAAAAGAAGATGACGTTTGTTCACTGTTGCTAAGCGTACCGACCCAGAGTCTAACTAAACGAGTTTTTGAGAAAGTATTTGAAATTAAACTAAGAAATTCCGGAATATATCATTAACTTTGTTCATTGATTAACTTCGTTATGCATGTCACAAAACGATTCCAAACCGGGGAGAAATTCTAGGGAGTATTAGAGGGTATTCTGCTACTCTGTTTATGAGTAAGTTTGAAACCGATATGTAAAAGGACGGGGATTATTTTCCGACAATTTGACTGAAACGAAGATGATATATTTGCGAAATTCGACACAACAAAATATACGATGGAAAAATTCCTAGCAAGACTAAACTTGCGATTTGTGCCGATAACACCGTAAAAAAGAAATGATAGATAGCTTAGTAATTAAGAACAATAGAAAATTCGAAATAGACATTATTTATTTATCATATGACTTTGACACATCAAAAATTACATAGTGCAGTGGCTCAATATTTACAGTATGGAATATTATGAACAAATTATTTATGTAATCTATCGTATCTGGGGTCGCCAGGAGGAAATCCTCTGGTCCGCTCTCGTATGATCTTTTGCGGCATTCCTCTGTGATGTGGAGGATGGTCTGTGGTTCTCGGCATCACATAAATGGGATGATTGTTTCCCCACTTATGCACATCCGCCATGTTGAGTTCTAATACTTTTTAGCGAAGAATCTGGGGATGACCCTAGACAGTTCTGTCTAGGGTCATCCTATCTTTCAGAGGATTTCTAACGAAGCGGCCGAAAATTGGAGACAAGAAATAACATCACTAAAAGGCTATGTGGTACTTCTTGCGGACCATCGGCATTCACCCTGCGTACTTCTGCTTTGACACTAGTCTACTCAACACCGATTGGTTAAACGGCCCATATACACAGAAGATAGACGCCCAACTTAATAACGTCATGAGAATGGTTGCTGGAACATTCAAATCAACACCTACAGAATGGCTACCAGTACTAAGCCACATCGCTCTCTCGAACGAGTATAAGAAGATCATGGATAATGCAAACCTACCAATTCATCCAGATATCGACGGCCCAAACGGCAATCGACTCCGCTCCAGCTGACCACCAACAATAACAGCAGGAGCTACTGTGGAAGATGAGTTTAACGTTACCGAAGCATGGACTCAGGATTGAACTCAGGAATCAACTCAGGAATGGGCAACAAAATAATAATATGCCGAGTATCACCCGAAATCCACTGGAATTCTAATTACCACTCAAAACATGGTCAAAATGGACATATACAACGCAGACAGATTGATAATGGCGTATTCAAACAATTGTCAACAACATAAGATGTCCCCCATTAACTTCCTGGTGAACAAATTGATTAACTTCCCGTTGAGTCAGAACAGATATGAAAAAAACTTTTTAAACACACATTAACGCATTGCAAAACAGCACCTACAGAGGCTACGCTTTTATAGATGTTGATCACCTCCTTAAGATATTCCAATATAGACAACATCTGAAAATTCCAGTAGAAAACCGTGACAAAAAGGAATTTCATAGAATAACGGAGCAATTAGAGGAGTGGTAAATGACACAAATATGACAAATTGTTATAAATCCTCAAACACATTTCTTATTATTTTAGGAAACCCAAAGGACTAACCTGAAATTAATCAGAAGTATGGAGTTTACAAAATTACATGTGGAGATTGTGACAAGATCTACTTTGGCCAAACAAGGAAGGCCATTCACACTAGGTATAAAGAATATATCGCGCATTACAGACACAGTAGAGCAGATATAGTGTGTTGAATATTAGGATTACTAGCAATTCGTAACGGCCGCTAACCGAATACGAATGCTACGAATATAAAATTTGACCTAGCTGCAACTCAGCGAATATATCCATTTACAGTTTTAAATAAAAATAAATTTCGTTTATCCCAAGGCATTTCAAGTAAAAAAGGCGATATTTACAAATGAGCCGGCCTATTATGAAAACACGGTCGGCATTATTCAGTCTATACAACGTCTCTATTCAATCGCGTTCGATAGTGCGCCGGTAAGGTGAACAGAGAAGGATACTTCTATTTCAATTCTTTGCTTCAAATGTCCATACTTGTGCCCAATATATGTTCCTTATACAATATGATTGCTATTGTGAGGAGAACATTCCCTTACGTTCGTTGTAATTTGTGTTGCCTATGCGCTAGAGAACTTTCTCTAAACATATTTCCTTAACTGTACATATACCGAAAATGAAAACAATAATATCAATTAGATATATTTCCGGATATATCTCTGGCTAGTGTCCTAAATCTCGAGAATTTGAGTGTTTTGGAATGGCGTTATATAGCTTAAAAACTATCGTTTAAAATAAGCTTACAATTAATATCCTTTAAGTTTCTTCTATAGAAATATACAAACACAGTAATAAGACACTATAAGCTTGTAATTATCTCATGCAAATTGCACGGAATGGAACACTTTCCAATTGTATATTTCGTCACTACTGTATTTCTAAATAGGTTACCAACTGTATTTCACCAACAGACCCGCTTGGGCCTTAACAAAGAAGATTCTTTCAAGTTGTAACGGTTGGCTTGACATCAAGGGAAACAGACAAAAGCACTTGTCAAACGCTTTAAAAAAAATGTATACGGTGTTTGCATAAGGGATTTTATATGGTTTTGTGAATGTTCTGCAACACACAAAACTGTATTAGTGTTTTCCCCCTTTTTAGACTCATTTTGAATGAAACTTACACACCTATTGTTGGAAAGCAACGTTTAACTGCATATATAAATGTAATTCTATAACTTTTATGTTCTTACAATGTTTCTGCCATTAACTGTATATATTCTAGTAATTAAACAATACTAATAATTCTTCTTATTTTGTACAGGTGACTTGATGGACATTCTAGCTCTCGTCAATTCAGCGATCAACTTCATCCTATACTGCTCAATGTCACGGCAGTTCCGTTCGGCTTTCAGCGAAGTTTTTAGGCCGAAACTGCTCAACAGATGGCTTCCTATACCAGCGCGCATTACCGAGACTAACGGTGGAATTACGCAGGTCACCCAAGTCTAGCAAAAGGGATTGTGATAATCTACTTTTGCGCGCAAGCCCTTGCTTTGCGCGTCTCCGTAATTTTAAGCTAATAAGGATTTAGTGTAAATGTTGTATATATGTAAATAAAGACTGAATGAATGATGTAATTTTCACGAAGAAATTATGTTCGTTAAATACTTGTTTAAGGAATTCAAAACAAGGATTTGTTTGCGGAATTCGTGCTAACGACCGTATCCATCTTTTAATACACATACATATAACGGAAACGAATAATACTGTACAAATACGTCTTAATAAATATTTTGAACAAGCTCAACATCAAGGCTTTATGCAAGAGATTAACTCAAAAATTTTGCTTTATAATCACCCCCAACTATTTCTGTGACAAAGACTTTCCCTAGAGTATATTTCGAGAGAATTTTAAACACCATTCCAAGTTTCTTAACGTAGTTATGGTCATATGAATATAAACGTAAAGATTACAGCTGCTCCCGCCATTTTAGGATAAATTTCGATAAAGTGCTGGGTTGCTCAGGTAATGATATTGAATTCGCTGTCTATGCAAATAGTATTTCAGTCGAAGCAATCTGGGACCATTTCAAACATGATTATGCCGACGAGAGCTCGCAATACTTGCATGATTTGTTTCTAAATCATCTTGAACTAGTTTAAAGCGACAAGTTTAAGTTTGGCCTCATCTGCATTTTATGTGTATCAAATATTGGTCTAGTCGGAGGAAGTATGGAAGAAGGTATTCAAATGCAAAGTATTCGTATTTGATGTTGGATCTACTTACAATTACTGATTCAATTAAGAAATTGTAGCTTTGAAATATCTCTTTTCATTTTTGCGTCAGCATTGCTATGAATGTATAATAAACAACTTCGTTTGCAATTCCTTGCATACTTGCGCGGTGAACATTAATATAAAAAGCTATTCGTTTTCTTGAGACGTAATACGTTTAGTGTTGATGGTATAGATAGCTAATATTTGAAGCCATGGTTTTGCTTCTTTCCTAGGAAATTATAAATGAAAACATTATCTACATCAGATCTTAAGTTATCTAAATTTAAGTTACAGTTTAATGTATTCATTCAGGCTTAATTTTCAGATTTTCTCTCTGTTAATGCTTCTCGCAATAACAATGTTTATATAGACAAAATGGTGATATTTTTTATAGAATACCTTGGCATAGTAGAAATTATTGGTACATGTATTACAAAGAATTGAATATATACATCAAGGAATCATTAACACTTAAACTTAACTATCAATATATAAGCAGAAAAGACAAATTTTTAGAAAAATAATTTTGTTTATGTACTTAATAAAATGGTAACGAAAAACGTGCGTATTTGGGCTGAGAACTCTTTGGTTATTAAACAAATTTATTTAGCAAATAATATAAATAGCTAAAATCACGTACACAACTGCCTGTTGACACTCGTGGCCCTCTTGCAAATTATATAGTGGAGTAGCCGCACATACTAATACAGACAGGGTTACAAGGTAGTTACTTTGTCTGTGATACCACTAACAATAAGTAAATCCCCATTCTTAATGGTGGTTATAAATGCCACTCAATTCTTTACTTTTTCTTATATATAGTGTTAACTGTCGCTTCTCTTAATTTTTAAACCGGAGTAAAATATAGGGGCATGAGATCAAAGTGTTCTGCTACACCATGTTCGAAATATCAAGTCCATGACCATATATTCCTAATAAAATTTTATGAATAAAGTCTGTCTGTGCATCAATCCGAGCGTCAAGGAAATTTTCAAAGATATTAAAATGCAAAGAGAAAATAAGATTCAGTACAATAGAAATTTTGAATAGCTGTAATAGAAGTACGGAAAACAAGGAATTCTATGGATGGAAACGGCATAAAATGTCGAGCGAAAGAAAAACAAATGCATTGCAAGAACTGAGCGCTGGCAAAGTACTCTTTTAAAATGCAAGGAATAATAATAATTTATTTGTTTATGTATGAATTTGCACCTTATAAACCGAATAAATAGATGCTATTATAGAAACTAGTAATATGCGAAGCAAAGGATTGCTTAGTGATTTAACAGCAACTAAGTTAATTATTCATTAGTTTGTGGTTGAATCACCAACGTCTTTTAGTTCAAATACAATATGGCAAGGAATAGGACTTAGTTTTTAATAAATAAAGATTAGATTATGATGCAATTATAGATATTACTCACCAACACCATTAGAGACCGAATGTCCCTTGTCAATAGCTTTAAGTGCGTCTATATCAATCATCTATCAATCTATTATCGATACTATATTACTCAATATCTATACACCACCAAACTTTGAACTATTTATAAATTTTATGCAAGATTTCTTATTAGCATCAACTGCAAAATATAAGAGATCAGTGATGCCACTAGCATTTTACCATAAAATGTAACTTGGATTTCTAGATTTCATAAATAAATTAAAAAATAGTATAGAATAGCAATATTGAATTAAAAACTTAGATTAACTAGAACCTTACTTTTTAATAACGGATTATTTCTTTTCAAAATTTCCTTAAATTTTCCATGCGTTGCAAAGTGAGCTCATTTAGCTTAGATGATACAGTGAAGGACATAAAGTTTCTACCCTAGTTGAAATGCGAGTTTATCATTCATCAATATGTAAAACTTTCTGTTTTTTGGGTCGATTTCTTTTTGAACGTTGAAGAATAGATTTTTATTTTTTAATTTATTTTTAATTCAGCTTTACTGCAATACGAAGTTAACCTGGATTTTTTAAATCTCAAATCTTGATTTTGGATGTATTTAATTCTTTAACTTGCAATGCAGTCAGGTATTTCTTAGAAAATCCTACATATTTTTTGCTGATTAAGCCTTATTATAATAACACTTAATCAGTATTTTTTGTTTCGCTTTGTTGTTACCTGTAGAGGGAACGGTAGTAAAGTCAGCATTTCCATGTCCATTAGAGACGGGAGCTGTAATTTCTTTCCACTTTCAAGGGACAGGAAGTGATTAAACTAGTAAAGATGTCTTTTAATAATAGCATAAAAGTGCTTGCTTTTTTTGTATAGTTAAATTACATTGCAAAGATCATAGGTATGAATAGAATGCATTAAAATGTACATCAATATTTCATCATAACACAATTGGATTGTCTGGTAATCTTTAAGAATTCAATTATACAATGCACATGATGGTCAAGAAGAAACATCTTAGAAAGATGGAGACGTACTGAGATACTGTCACCAAAAATAGACCCCCGAGACATTAAACACTCCAATAGTTACCTATATTATGCAGGTTTATCCTAAAAAGGAAGACGCCAATTATGTCAAGAGGTTGCAGGAGTTTAAATCAGTATAAGGTAATTAAGAATTCTAAAAAGAAATTATATTTTTGTTATTTTTAGCCATACCCATAGGAATAAGAAATTTCAAAAGTCAAAAGTAATCAAGACTAAAACATCGGCAGATATAACGATGTCATATATAAATAGGGTACGGTGGTTTGAAATAGAACTAAAACAAAAAATACCCTTCCCACGTTAATAACTGAAAAACTCTAGATACGTATTTCGGCATCTAAGTTGCCATTTTCAGGAGAACCTACAAAAGAAAAACTTTGGTTCTTTGGTTCTGCACCATATCACCAGAGGAAAAACACCAAATCCCGGCTTACAATCTATATTTATATATACTACTAAATCGTTCCAATTCACTGAGCAACAATAACCTAATTTATCCTAAGAGTACGTATAAGCTCGTTTGCTGGATAAGTCCATTATCGGAATTGATATCTCTGTTTTATGAATATAGGTATGTTTCACAAAGGCTGTATCTTTTAGTAAGTGAATAAAGCATTTCTATTGCAATGCGAAAATCAAATTTTGCATGTCCCACAGTTTAAAAATTAACAAACAGTAGAAAGTGCCTTTAAGACATAAATCTCTTTATGAAGCATGTTCAAAATATTTGTTGCAAAATTGCAAATAAGACAGCTATATTAATAAAACTTCGCAAACAAATATGTTAGGTAATTAATATATTTATTCGAATTGTTAATTAGTTTTCTTTTATATATTAAGCAAACATATCCCAGTGCGAGAGCCCCGCATTGAAAGCTAGAATAAATGTTAAATATCAACTTTGATATTTAACTTTTATGATTGCTGTAGGATATGGAAACGTATTTTGGAATTTTGTACGTGTTTATAATAATGTCTTTGGTTTCGTAGGTGAATAAAATGAGCTTGTAGTTCCTTAATACTGGATATTAATAAATACTTAGTGCATTGAAATATATTTTAGAAACCTGTGTTTTATTTTATTCAAAGATGTTGAAATTTCAGGTTATATACTCTCACCATCGTTAAAGAGCGTATCCTTCAAAATAAGCAAAAAGTATAAATTGGCAACAGTTACGTTTTTTGTAGATGCCAAGAAAAATCATTGAGATATTTATTATTACTATATTATTGTCAATGCAATTACATTAAATCCACAGTGTGTAAAAATATTGATGGATACTGAGAAGCATTAAGCTTGATCGTAGCACCGTAATGAAAACCTAAGCTAACTGTAATCCAAATTTCTCGATATTCTCGAGATTAACATTAGGAGCTCTTATTTTATTGCAGTACTAGTTCAAATTCTTGGAAAAGGCGGTGTTTTAAATCGATGTGTTGTAACTGATACATAGATTTAAAACGCCGCCATTTCCAAGAATTTGAACTATTGTTGAATCGCCCAACAGATGCAGCAAGCAACACCGAAAAGTCCAATTCACACCGCCATACATGTGTCACATCAGAATGAATGCCGATAAATTAGTATTTGACATTACCCCTATATATGATTTGACATGAACAAGAAATTAAACAACATAAAATCTGAATTTCTCTTTATAAATACTATCGAATACGAAGTAAAATAATTGTAGTATTACGCATATACTGTTTTTTCTTCCAAAATATGTATAATAGCTTTTTATCAAAACGCAAAACAGATTTGACAGATTGCCCTATTGTAAGCAAGCCGTCATGAAATCGTCTGATTGACCAATAATAAACATGATAAAAATATGACGTATTCATGTTACACGATTGCCACATAGTTCTCTACTGCACCTGTTGGGCGATTCAACTATAGTACTGCACTAACATAAGAGCTCACCACGCCAGCTTAATGTAGTAGCATATTGTCGCTATTGCAATGAATGCCAAGGATAGAATATCATCAATTGGTAGTGCTAGCAAAATTTTGTTCACACTACGTTTTGATTCTTATTTAGAGTACGTAGTGGTACCAAAATACAAGAATAAACCCAAAAGCACACTGATAAATACATTCAAATTTAGCGCCCTATTATTAATCATTTTGTCGCTAGCCCATAGATGACGTGATACTTAGCAACAACCTGATTGATTCGAGTTGCAATCCCTAAGATTGTATTATCTCTGGATATCTATGGATAAGAGGAGCTAGCATAAAGTGTTGGAGTAATCTAAGTAATTCATAAAAGCTTAAGGTTAAAGTTACCACTTTAGGATAGCGGCGACTGCTGATCACGTTTTGGGTGGGCAGAGAGTAGTGCTCCGTGTAATATCGTATACCATCCGTGCGGCCTCTAACCGCTCGGACAGCACGACGCCATATTACTTCAATATGACTGCAATATTTATGTGCATGCGCTTATGAAAGATGGCGACCATATTTAATGTCCACCCCCGAATAAAACTAAAATACTAAACTTTAAGAAGTCGTTCGTTGTCTCCTATATATTCTTATCTCGTTGGTAAGACCAAATTTTGGAAGTTGATAAAGTAGAACATCTCCGTCTAACATATTAGTTCAATAACTGACAACTAGATGGCGGACACATGCCAAAAATTTTTAATCCACTAATATAATTAGTATAAATGAAATTTAAAAGTAAAATTCCACAAGTTATTTCAAGATTTCTTTGGTATTTCTTTAACGATTTTACTGTTAATACTGAAATGACCTTGGTAATTAAAAATATTATATTACGTCCACGCGTTTCTCATTCAAAGCTAATAATTTACCTTAAGTATCCCTTAACACTAAGAGAAATGTTAGTATCCAATCTAACTTAGTTTACGGTACCCTCCTGAAACGTTTCCAATGCACTCGCTTGTCCTTGTGTTCCCATTTAGAGATTTAACATATGGGAATGGATTCTCAAATTGCTGACTTATAAATCTATAACTTCCATTCATTTGATTTTCTAGTTGAAAATGCATACATGAAAAAGAAAATCTATACGAAAGATTTTAAAGTAATAAATTTGCTTCGGATAGTAAGAGTCTTTTTTATAATATTTATGCTCTTTACTCCTATTTGGTTTTCCTATTTTAGAAAATGATATTGTAAATAAGAATTTAAAAAAAACAGATAAATGATTATTACGTAATTATTTTTAGATATATTTAGACTTCGCTACTTGTTACACCAAAATTTTGCTATACAAATTTACAATCTAAATTCCTCAAATTTCATTTTTATTTTGTTTTCCCAGTGTCTATATTTGGCTCCGCTTTTCCATATTTAATGTTGACAGTCCAATATTAAACCTGACCTAAATCCATTAATTATTTGTGTACGGCCTATGGAGTGTGAATATCAAATGATCCGGTATTTTCGTAGCTCCTTCCTATATGCTAACAATGCATATTCATGAACAGATTTTGAAGATTACATATATTTAATCAAAAATCTCTCCTTTCTGCAAACTATTAATTCACAAACAATTCCATTAAAGTAATAAGGATTACTACTACTTTCTTAGACAGTAATAATAGAATAAAAAATTAGAAACAATCCCAAGTGAAACCATTAACGCACAAATAATTTTTTGTAAAATATTTCATTAAAAAATTTATAAAACCAAAATTAAACCTCCTGTTAGTATCTTTCATCTTTTAAACAGAAATCAACGTGAAAGACACAATAAAGTCTTCCAAATAAAACTAAAA
Source organism: Osmoderma eremita (assembly GCA_031763485.1). NCBI lineage: Eukaryota > Metazoa > Arthropoda > Insecta > Coleoptera > Scarabaeidae > Osmoderma > Osmoderma eremita. The sequence goes on along the minus strand of JARFOC010051623.1, from coordinate 8,861 downwards.
CTGACTAATCTAAAATAAAAATTAAACTAAGGCATGAGGAACAAAGGAAAGCAGATAGTACACAAAGTTACATTACATTTAGAGCAATATGTTAGAGGTCTTCCTTTGCAATTTGAATATTGGCATCGCCTTTTAGCAATTATATGGTTTCTCCCATCAAACCTAACATTGGCGACCATATGGATTCTAGATGTTGAAGGTTGGGTAATGGGTCTTCCTCTTCTAACCTTGGCTCCGTGTCCCAATTTTAGGTAAGGAACTGCAATAGCCCTACAAAATTCCTTTACGAGAAGTTGATTTTTTCCACTTTTCTGTATAGTAGGCAAGCATTGACAATTACCATGTCAATTATTCTGGTAAGAAGACACCAGTACCACTTTCTCCCTCGTGTAGGTATATGATGCAACATCCAGTCATGTTGATCAACGCCACCCATAAATCGATTGTAGCGATGCATCAGTAATGGCTGCAAAATTTGTATTTCGGCTTTATGAGTCTTGCTCTACCTTTGTAGCTAGGGTGACACTTTTGCTGTCAATCCATCTTTCCAACAAAATTTCGTTGACTCAATCAAAGACATGATCATACGCGCCCCGAACACGTTTTTCTATTTCCTTTGTAGATGTAAGATTGTCCAAAATATTTGATGTGCATCAGGGCTTTCCACAATCGACAACATATTATTATTTTTGGAACATTCCAATTTAATGAATATTTTTACCAGGAAATAAAACGGGCAACCTGTATATTTCTCTTAAATGCACACAAAACAGATGTTTTTATTTATGAGCGTTACCCCTAGGCTCATAAATACTACCTGCCATTCGGGTCAGGCAGATTCTTTCGGACGTATTACGCTAAATATGTTTAGAAGTAGAGAGAGATGCGTATATATTTCCTTTTTTAAACGTGCGTGTTAGATATGACTTTCGTTCATTCGGGAATTGGTTGACAATGAGAGCCGACGTGCTCTAGAAACATATGTCCCGAATTTTATTAAATCAATTGGTGTGGTGTGCATTTCGCGATACTGCGTATTAGTAATTATTACTAATGTTGCACAGAAATAACAATAAATATACAGGTTTTAGAAAAATCGATATTTGCACACTAAGAACGTTCACAACGGAATGATAAAGTTTACGATTTTATGTTGTTATAATATTAGCAGGGTACTATAAGACCTCTGTATTGACAAATATACGCCTGTCCCCTTCAAGGTTACAAATGGATAATAAAATTTAAAATTAATTTTAATTAATTATTATTGATTTTTAAAAGTTGCTATTTCATAGCTCGTATCATTTATGTTATGAGTAATTAACATTTTCAAATCTTCTTTTTTCACTTTCACCATGTGGTTTAACTACTTGCTTTCTTAAAGATCAAGATGTAATACGTCTTGTTTTGAAACATTTATTTTCTTCTTTAATAATTTTGAGATGTCTCTCCGTCAAGGAGACAATGGTGGGTTGACATATTCAAAAAAAAAAATAGAAGGAAGAACGAATAGCGGAGGATTGGGAAAATAATATAATAATTCCAATATATAGAAAAGGAGAATATACAATATCTGAGAACTATAGAGCTATTTATCTTTCTTCGATTGCATTTAAAATGTACACAAAGATATTGCAGAAGAAACTCCTAAACTGTACTTATTTATTTTTAATACTCCTTTCCACCTAGAACAACCTCTTAGATAGAGGATAGCAGTCAACATGGATAGCAAAATCTTGAATGGGTTCAACAGTGCCCACTTTTGTTGAAAGCTATAGCAAATTCCACTCCTGTTGCTGTAATTCCTAATTTTCCGAATAATATTCCTTTCCACCTAGAACAACCTCTTAGATAGAGGATAGCAGTCAACATGGATAGCAAAATCTTGAATGGGTTCAACA
>JARFOC010051579.1:0-20226 GCA_031763485.1 Osmoderma eremita | reverse complement strand
CACTCGTACACTGTAAAAACTTCTAAAAACTTGCTTGTCGGTCGGAAACTTTTATGTGGCCACGAGTGTACATACATTTTAGGTTACGGATACATCTTAAAATAGGTATTTTTGCATGGAAATGCTGTTTATAATACTCTTCTTGATATTTTTAACACATATATTTAACTTAGATTTAATAATGTGCGATTATATGTTATTTTATGCTTTTTATTTTAAATATTTAGAGCCTAATAAAGTCGAATGGCGGTGTGATGGGGTGGACCTATTCCAAAGCTGAAATAACACAACAAAAAACCAGTAATAAAAAACACAGATTGGAGGTTATACTTTTTTGTAGCTAAACAATTTGACGCTAATTTGAAATTTTAGGTGGGAACCATTCTGTCGGATCTCAAACATCAGAACTATTTTAGAACTATAATTTGCGCAGTAACACCTGGAATTTCAAATTCGAGAGTGGTTCTCCGAACGGACCTTATGTTCTTATCATGTACAATGGGTTCAAACTCTTGCTCCTATGGATCTTTTGTAACAGTGTACTGTTAATCCATAATTCCCATATTCAATTCTGATTACCGATGATGCGGAATTTATGCTAAATGACATCTTTGCTTCTACTATACGTGGTATATGGAAGCATGAAAACGCTCATGGCCTTTTGGAAACAGGAAATCAACGTTGATTTTCTATTAATGTGTGGGCAGGTATTGTGAGAGATTTGCTAATTGAACCATACGTTCCTTCTCCCAAAGCAGCTTACCATATTTTGCTTGCAAACGAATTCCCAGGATGTTTAGATGATGTGCCTTTACAGTTACAGCAAGAGATGTGGTTTATGCATGATGCGGCATTTTCCTTATGATTGCAAGGGAGCACCTATTGCAAGTGTTTGCTGATAAACTGATAGATCGGGGTGGACCTATTCCATGATCCCCACGATCACCTGATCCCAATCTTTTGGACATTTTCCTATCGAAAAAATATCGTCTACAATACTCCTGTTGACACTAGGGACGAGATGCAGCGGCAATTACACAATTACGGGCGTGTTTGAAAGAATAAGGCAGTCATTGAGACGCGAGGTGGACATTTTGAGCACCTACTCTAATGTAGTATAATGTAAATAAAATTAGTTGTCAACGTGCATTATTAAAGTCTAATTTTGTTTAATTATTTCAATACAAAAATAGCCCATAACTGGTTTGCTGAAGAGTCTATATAAACAGATGTTTTTATTTAGACTATTTTAATCGTCTGACTGTGTAGAATAATATCCACACTTTGGGGAAACAGTTTAAAATCACCCGGTATATGTATTGCCTAACTCGAATGCATTTGTGAACTGGTGTAAAAGTCACCTGAAGCCTCTCTGCCTCTTCGAAGGAATCAGATGTTTCGAGCTGCCTTCAATGACGGACATTCTCGTCTCGCATCTGAAAAGTATGTGCTTTGGAGTAAAATCATGAAGTAATAATATTTTACGCTTAAGTAATGAGCAAATTAAGCTAAACTACAGTGTAATGCCCTTTTACTAGCACACATCGCAAATATCTCAAGGTTTTTAGTTTCAGAATTGATGAAACTTACCTCGAGAGAAACAAAATTTCATTGAAGAAGCTGGAATTTTATTAATTAATTTTACAATTTAAAAAGCAGGCGGTAATTTGTATTTCGCTTCTATATATAGCTGTCTTATGTACACATGGTCTATTTGTGATTTCTAAGAACTATTATTTGGTTGCCATAGGTACGCATGCTGATATAGGTAAGAATCGATAATACATATGAGTATGTACACATGAGTGTAGGATCAGAAATATGTACAATGTACTCCTATGTACCTGTTAATTTCTAAAATGGCAGCAGTGTTTGTAAACGGATTTATCTTATCTTTACGCTATGAATGAACTTAATTGTAAAAAAGACACCATATCATATATTGATACGAGTTAGCAGTTATAATGCGTTACATTCAATTTTTTTTTGTAAATAGTGGATTCCAAACAACTAATGCAATTTAATTAATTATCCTACCGGTTTAGTTTCAAACAATAATTTTGCTTGATGCATAAATTAATACATCAATTGGAATAGCATAACAATGTTACTATTATTATGGATTTTACTTTAAACTTAATTTTGTCCTTATTAATATTTGCAATCAACTAATCCCATCCTTAAATTATTTATGATTTTATCATTTACCTACATTATCTGTAAAAATGAAGCTGCTGTAGAAGGAAACAGATCCTTTTTATCTGGACATTACTTATTCGTGTCATTAAAAATTTACTACGCCAATTATCTAAAGAAAGATATCCCCAGATATTCAATATCAATTACTAATTAATTGGAAAGGTTTAATTTAGGAAAGAGGTTTCTCAAAATTGATACCAGTTTCTTTATTAATTTATATACAACTTATTCATACACTAACAATATGTAATTTGTTAATTAAGAAGTGAGCTCACGAAATATTTATCGCTATGATTTCAGACATTTTGATCACAAGGACATACATAAAGTTGCATGGGTATCACCAGACGGAAAAACCCGAAATCAAATAAGAAAATTAAGCATATTGGCAGAAAATATTAGGAATTTAAAGAAGCAAAGAGAAACACGCTTAAAGAGAGAGTGAAGGAAAGAAAAAATGGCAAACAAGTTAAAAAGGGTGGTGATTTGCTGGATATATAAGAAAGGATTTGCAAACAAAATCGAATTTTATCCCAAATTGAGGTTTGAGAACAGATGCTAAATGAGTTTTTTTTCGAAAACTTAAAACACTTAAATAAAACGGAAAATAATTAATGGATTGCGTTCACTGCAACGAAGGAGCTATAAGTACACTGTCAGTCATTAGTTAGTGATGCAGTAGATGTTTGCACAACTCGCCTCATTGTATTTGAAGGTAATAAATGGTTTTTCGGATAACCCGAAGAAGCTCTTCCAAATGATAGATTCAATCTTGAAGTTGCCCATTATTTTACACTTTAAATTGCTGTTTCGGGGCATTATTAAAACCGCTGCTTACTATATCTGTGAGCACTTCTCAGTTTTCTTTCTTTTTCAAGTAATTGCAAAAGATCTTCATGAACAAATACTTGGGTAGGTTTATATACACATTCTATTTTATTTTATTTATTCATATCCTTTCTACCAACGTCCACTGCTAAACAGATTATGCAATAACATAAAAAAGGTAATGTCTCCGACAATTTGTTTGTCACCACCATATTTATTAATTGAAAGAAAAGAAGGATCCTTGAGTTTTTAATTTTTGCAACAAGTTATTAAATTCAACGCCAACGCATTTTTCGCTAGTTTTTGTAAAAAATAAACTCCTCAATATGGTATAAGAAACTGTAACAAACTAACCAAGTACAGTAATCCGTATGAATATAAATATTAAGAAGAGGACAGATAAGATACAAAATTCTTAATGACACTAATATCATATCCGTTATACAACGGACACAGATCTCCCCATATAAAGGACAAAAAATAACGCCATTAAAAAGAGGAACAAGTATATTAAGACATAAAGCAATGTACATTTCTTAATATTAGCACAATAAAACAGTGACTCCATGCGGAATTGTCTAAGTAAAAGGTGATAGTCGTAACCTCGACCAGAGTATACACCTTCCCTAAACCAAAAGTATAAAAAAAAACTTTCTTTGTACTCTTTGCACGGCTAACTTATGGGATGCATAATAGGGATGCCATACTAAGCAAACGTACTCCAGTCTCGATCGTAGAAGAAAAGTAGAGAAGTTTAATGGTTTTTACGTGAAAGAAGGTACCGTTCCTGATCAACCCCAACATTCTAATCCCGGAAGATGTAATGCTGTTGCATTTTCGTGGCAAATGCAATTGATACATCAAGGTATATAACTAAAGTGTTTCACATGTGCAACGGACACTCCACCAATAGCATAGTCCAAGCGTATCGGCCTTACCTTCTTTGTAAAGCTTACTACTTTGCATGTTTCTATATTTTAATGTAGGTTATCTGTGGTACACCAACCAGTTCTCTTCGTAATAACAGGCAATCTGAGGTAACACGAGCATGGATCTTGAGGCCATCATCCAATACATATTTTTTACTGTTTATGTGGTCCATTGATGAACAATATAAACATTGACGGACCCAAGTTGGATCAGTGTTCCTCCAGAAGTCGTGCAATAAAGGGCTGACTTGACAGGTATGAATCGAATAATGATATTAACGAGTTACTAAAGCCAAAAGCCTTAAGTTTCTCCAAGAGTAAATGGTGATATATATGGTTAAAGGTTTTGGAGATGTCCGTGTATATTGTATATCTATCTATTCTTAATAACAATAAACTTTATTTGTCCAACCCAGAAACTAAAATAGATGAATCAGAAAAATAAAGAAAAAGAAATAGTACATAAGGTATAATAAAAGTTAATTATTTATTGTACATATGAAGACAACTAAAAGGTCTAGGATCTATTAAATCATAAGTTTGAGAGTCAATCACTTCGGAGAAAGAGTTGATTTATGTTGTATATGAACTATCCAACAGCATAATTGATAGCTTCATGTATCTCTGGTGAGAATTGTGTCTGCCTTTTGTTTCCCTTTCTATGTAGTCAGTGTCACTAGTGATATCAGTTCTTCCTCTATTTTAAATAATTTCTTTGTTTTTAATCCACTACTCTCCGATAATGGTAAATTTATATTAGACAAAGTGACTTTGGACAACAAAATTCCTACAAGCCCAAGTACGACTTTAGAGAATAATAGAAGAGTATTACATTCTCTAGAATTAATAAAAGAAAATATATTTTGCAAAAATATCCCCAAAATTACAGCACAGCTAATGACTGTGATTAATGGAACTTTCATCAAAGAAATAGAAAAAGCAATAAAACTTCAGCCAAAGTTATGCTGTTTATTAGTTAAAATATTAAATCAATTCTATACCTAAAGCAAAATTGATTCTCGTATGTCCATTAAAACTCGTTAATTTTGTTTAATGCGTGAAACATATTGACTGTCTTAAGCATTCTGTATGACTACTTGATGACATGAAAACGTCCTCTAAAATTATATAAATAAAATAAGATAATGATGAAATATATGGTATGTAGGGCTATACTTACGCTGTAGCTAGTACTAGATTATTATTGAAAGAAACGGGGAGCATGTCAAGAAATCATTAAGAGAAAAAAAGCATTAGGTATGAAATGCAAAAACCATAATAATAGTCAGTGATACGGTCTTATAATTGCATTCTGCTATTATAAAATAAACTTACATTGTTTTCATTTTACGCGACATCGCAAAACACAATCTTACTGGCAATAAGTTAAACTATTGTATTAGTATGCAAAAATGTCTGGCAGTAACCAATCAACAAACAGACGTTTTAAAGTTCTCGTGAAAGCTTTATTTGGTTATATTATGTTGAGGAATATGTTTTTCAAGAAGTATAGAAAATCTTGCAGAACGTTTAAATCTTAAGCAAAACTAATGGAGCTTTTAATACAAAAAAAAGCTGAGATGTATACAATATTTGTAGAATTCTACTGTGATGGCATGTACAACTAATAAATTTAAAAGCAGGTATGTATTGCGTTATCTTCGGAATAGATACATATGTTCTAAAGATCTTATTTATTGGTTCTAACAAACAGCATACAAGTGGCGTTATCTATGCCGCAGATTAACTAATAAAGCTACAATTTTCCAAATGTACTCGCACAGTGCATATAATGATATGGTACACTCGATTACCTTACATTTGTGTGAAGTTGATCTTTCTAAAACTTCTACAATACGTTCTCTAAATTCATGATCTACCTCTGGTGGAGAATGGTGCAGCAAATTAACCTTTAGAAAAACATTTTCTGATAATTTTTTATATGTTAGTGTATTCACTAAGTGTTTTTGCTTGGCATATAAATTTTGCGCAAGCTTTTCTAGAAAAACTATACTATTATGAGGTTACCTTCCGGAACAGTTTATCGACGTTTGGAATTTTTCAGCATCTGTTTGGGAACTTAACAAAATTATATTAACATCATATTTTTCATTCTGATTCTAGTATGCCGTCCATCATTTGGTATCTGGTTTATTTAACGTCAATCAGACCATACAGATCTAAAGAAAAAGTGCCTATTTTTTTGTTAATCTTTAAACCGAAAGAGATAATCTTAAGTACTATATGTTCAGTGGACCAGAGATGATCCCGATCCAATTTGAATATGCTATATAATACGAACAGATGGCGATCGTGAACTTATTTATGTGTATATGTAGTATATGTGTATATACGTTTATGTTAGCAGACCCATTTGGAGTACTTGCACTATACTCTGTGTAAGAGTTGTTTAGGGTTTTCTACAAAGTAAAATTTAAATATCAAAGCTTCTACAGACGTATAACTTCATACTCGTACAAGTGTTTGTATGCTAAACTTTCTCAAGTACCATACTATAGTAATTCGTCCTTGCATATATGATGCATAAGGTTGGTCAATCGTTCAACTAAATTTTACCGCTAAGTAAATTAATTTTGTTAAGAACAAGAGCGAAAAAATAACATATAACCTACAAATGATAATTGACAATTTTTTTATTTAAGTCTTTTCCTGGGGTATTTTTTAATTATTTTTTGATATCTTACAAAGTTGAGATATTATAGGAATATCCATTTTTAAAAAAGCTTTCCTACGTTACTTGCATTGTTCCTTTAAATTAAATCTTATACTCTTAAGGTACTTCATTGACCCGTATAATGTTCGCAACATATGGGATTTTTTATTATTATTAAAGAATTGTAAAGACTTTTGGGAGATCGATTCAGCCTGCATGTCTAATAACTCTAAATTCATTGTGGCATGTCACCACTGATATGGCGGAAAATTAAAAATTTATACTATGAAACGCCAAAAAGTGAGGCAAAAGTGGTATGCAAACGAGTAATCTGAAAGAGTTGCTTAGAATTTTATTTTGAGACTATGTGAAAATTTTTGGACACACTTTTAATAAAGATTAAAACTTTTTTTCAAATATTTTTTGAATAAATTACATATTTCGTTTTTTTTTTGTTTTTTGGTCGATCAAATAAAATAAAATCTCTGAATATGGTTGATACTGAAACCATTGTTTCAGAGGTTGATTGTTCTCATAAATTTAATATAATGGTAGCTCACAACTCTTCGATATTGTTGGATCTTACTCCGCTCAAAAGACATAAATTGAAGATTTAGTGTCACCCCGGAGATAGGGATCAAATCAGGTAATCGAAATATATTTTGTGAAAAGCTTCATTACGAGCAGGACATGCGTTCGGTTGGAATCAAATGGTAGGTATCTAATGACATATTCTTGGTTTAGAGCAAGTGTAACTATCTTTGCCCATTTAATACTGTTTCCATAAAAGAACATCCGGTTGGATATTTACCTAGAAGGCAAACCCCAATACCGTAAATAAGGTGCTTATTTTCTAGGGAACCGTATCACACAATACTAGGATTATAACGTCCATATTGTGTAAACAAGATTCTGCCAATAATTAGTACGTTTTTTCATAAAACTTTGATTATTCCTTAATGCTATGCCCAATAGTAATATAGCTGAAGTTTGTTTACAGGTAATGTTTACTTAGTTAGGGAGTGTAATTTTCTTAATTCATATACGCCTGGGTTAAAGGTGTTAACGTCAAATGATCGGCAAATGTAAGATATACATTTACCTAATTTTATTTCCAATTATAAACTTACTTTGTTATTGGGAATAGTCAATACTAATCAATATTTATAGGTATATTCAAATTTAATTGCATATTATGCAAATAATTTTTCCTTTCGTCTGTTGCAAAAGACCTGTAAGTTTCATAAGTTTGGGACGATAATTGCATCCGGTATAATACTAAAATAGAAAAAGTATAAGCATACCTACTGCTTACCTATATAACAATACTCGTTAATTATAAAACCGAAAAGGTTACTTAGTATATAAACCATTTCTATTTTTCACTTTTCATAATCGCTTACTTTAGATGTTACATACAACAGATTTGTCAGCAATCAATCATTAGAGATTTTTTGGCATGGATATAGCCTGCAAACATAAACAATGACAAAACGTAAACTACTTGGAATGCAGTTTTCAAAAATGTACTGGTTGATTGGGACGAAGGTCACGAATGTCATTAAAGAATAAATTATGTACAAAGCCAGCCTGTAGCCGATCTGGACTTCCAGAAGACCGCTCTGGGATTCACCTAGTAAACCAAATTCAGATATTATACAAAAGTTCCACTGAAAAATTCTTCGTGTTATCTTGAATGCGCCATGGTTCGTCACGATGTGCAGTGAATAATCAAAATCGTGAATCATTCTATCGTGTTAGCTAGCTAGTTACCTACTTTTTAATATCTGAATGATTTTTTACTAGTAAATATTCCAAATATTTTAGAATACAGAATGTGATCGGATATATATTTGGAGATACATACTTTTGGAAGTTTACTAAATAAAAAATAATTTTAGATCAGTAAAGATTGCAAGGACTGTGGGGCATCACAATAAACGTACTGAATTCTTAATTATTCGGTTATTCGACTTGATAATGGGAATCCACGTATTTCCGAAACACGTGTCGCCCCGAATTAATTAATACTTTGTGCGGGAGGAGTAATCCGAACAGTGTGTTTATAATTTTAGATGAAAAATAGGTGAATACGTGAGATTGAACAGGCTTTGCCGGTTTCGGAAATGTTTTCAGCTAGAGAACCAGTTCAAAGGACTAAAATGTTTGATAATTAGATAATAGATGGACCATCCTAGTCCTAGCAGTTATTTAACCTTTATAATGATGATATTTACCATATGATTTTTCTGAAGATCTTTCCATATCCACACAATCATTAAACAGATTTGGAGACACATTGTTATTACGCACGGCTATACTATTTGGTATGGTGGTATATGTGCTATGACACAATTGTCTGCTGGTTCTGGGTTTCTAATGGCGATATTTGTTTGACAGAAATCTATACTTGTAAATATTTTTGCGCAAAAATTATAAAACACAACAGTTTGGAAAATGAACGAGTTTTGACATCAATAAATTGACGAAACAAATATTAATTATTCAATTCTAAAAGTTTTTTGACATATGGCAGATCTTCAACAAGATGAGGCGTGTGGGCTTATGTCACAAATAAAAAAAAATTTCTCATCCCATGGATGAAATTCTTTAATTATATTTGCATCAAAGCCATTTCCTAGTTAAACATTAGGGAAAACACGGATTTAATCACTACGGCTTCAGGTGTTCCACAAGGGAAGGATTAAATCCGTGTTTATATATATCTAGATCGAAGACTAAGCTGACTGAACAAAGTGTTAGGAGCTATAATAAATGCCCTGTGGTGTGTGTTAAAGGAAATAATATTTATTTAGCAATATGCAACTTTAATTACAATCATTTATACATAAATGGAAGTTTAAGGATAAATCAAAAATTGATATCTATATGTTTATACAATATTTTCTTCAATGTATGTATATAGGCTTTCTCAATTTTGCATTATTCTAGGTAACTCATTGCATAATTTTAAACCATTTACAAAGATATTTTTAGATATTTCCATTTTTAGTCTTATAATTATGTACATTGTGTACTAAAGTTAATATTTTAAATAAGATGAACATTTATTTTACGGATAAATGTCAATGCTTTAAATATAGTTCCGGTCGTACACTCATCATGTTGGATATTACCTTGAATTAAATTAAACAACAGTGTTAGACAAAACTCTCACTGCAGACTCAGAAAATACCTACACAGAATCGGGTTATCGGAAGAAACCGAATGCCAGCTGTGCATGTAGGACAAAGAAACAGTAGAGCACGTTATGTGCCCATCTTTGGAAAGGACATTACCTGACCTGAAAAATTCGTTGGACAAGATTCTGAGCTACCTCAAGGGCTTGGACTTGTTTGATGAACTCTAGGATGGCATTTGCTCTACAATAGGGCCTAGTGGCCAAGGTAGAAAGCGCGGTCGACGACCCAGGCGGACGACATCCCTTCACCAAGTAAATCAAGTAAGTAGACAAAACTCAAGATGATGGCCACCAAAATCTGGTATAATAGTAGCCTTATCACACACATCGCTATATTTATTACAATCCTTCCCATAAAATGCCCCTTTTCTTTAGGCATTTTGTTCATTGCATAGTTAGCGTGTTCTTTGAAATACAAATTTTGGATTATTATTACTCCCAGATATTTATTACCTGCACTCTAATTCCTTATCATTAACATTAATTTAAACTTTATTAGAGTCAATATTTTTTAACTTATTTGAACTACCAATAGGCATAAATTTGGATTTACTTATATTATCCAAGTATATCCAAGCTATCTTTAGGAAGGCATCTACATAATCTGGCTAATTCTTCGCTAACCGTATTAGCCATACCTTTTATGGCACCAACGCAATATTATTATTGTGGTGCGCGAACATGCTTTATTTAATTTCTTTAGAATAACACCTATATTACTGAGGTAAACAAACGCGGTCCCAAAACTGTTCCTTGTAGAACACCAAAGTTTACTTTTAATGCCTCAGGTAAACAATTATATTTTGTTTTTTGCATTCTATTATCGAGATATGATTTGAACTATTCTCCAACTGAATCCGTATTCCAATGTTATAAAATTTTGAAAGTAATAATTGTCTATCAATAGTGTCAAACGCCTTTCGAAAATCTAAAAACACAGCCAAACCAATATTTCCCTCATCATTTGCTCTCAACCACGTATCACAAGCAGTCAGTACATCTGTTTCACACGGGTGACCCTCTCTAAACCCCAATTGATTTGCAACTATCGCATTGTTTGGGTTACAATATCTCAAATTACATAATAGAACCTGTAGGTGCAATCTGTGTGACAAGAAATACAAAAAAAAAAGATGCAAAATACGTGATAAAGTATTATTACAACCTATTGTTCTGATAAATAGTTTGGTTGATTACACAAACCATTAGACTTGCCCATTAGATTTCAAGACCACTTGCTGTTACTGTAATGTATGTTTATAATTTGTATTGAGGATTGTACTTTAGCAATTATAGGCAAAATTTCATTAAAATTATCTCCTTCATGTCACACAAAATTGTATTCTTGGACAGATTGTATGAAAAAAGAAAATAAAAATAAATTTTATAAAATACACTAATTCATGTGTTTCATATGGGATGCGTTGAAACCAATATCTCCTTCCGTCGCAGTTTATACAGAATGATACGAATTTCTTTACTTCGTCTAGGCTAAGACAGATGCACCTTGGCACCAGTGTCACGGTGCCTGCTGCTATTTTTGAAAAATTCAATATTGCAAAAACTTCAATACTGTGTGTAAGGGGTTTCAAATGCTCAAACGAAAAAGAATTCCACAAATGAAGGTCTACAACTCATAGCGCTTAATCTGATAAATTCAAATGAAATTAATTTAATTGTTTCATATGTCATTGTCATGACCTACGGGTTTTACAATGCTGCTCACATTTTAAAGACTTTCTGGATACTGCATCTTTGTTATGCTGCCTAGATTACTTCTGCTACTGACTGAAATGGTACCAAAAATTGTAAGGATTCGTACGGTACATGCAGACAATATAAGATTTTGTTTCAATGGATTTGTATGCAAATGTAATTACCTCATAAATATCTTTAGCCACTAGAAAGATGGTTACATTATCGTTAAAGTATCTACAATGGCACCACAGTTATTGTTATTACGAATAAAGGGAAAAAAAACGTATACACAAGTGGAACTACAAAAAAGTCATGGTCTAGTCTGAGATCCTAGGCGGCGGGTGAACAAACGCCGGCGCCTAAAGCGTTGTCGCCTACCGTTGTTCTCGCCGGGTGACACTAGCGCCACATATATACGACTCAACCCCAATAAATCACCGAAAGGACACGGTCAAGTATCTTCGGCGTGTACTGTAACCCTCCTCATTTTTCTCCGGTATGACGAGGGTATATACATACACCTTAACAGTTACGTCGGGATTAAAAGAAACCTAGAAGACGGGAAGTGGTGAAGCAATGAATGAAAGATTTTTACTACAGACTACGCGAGGAGACGCATACTTTTGTGGGACGGATGAGTTCCGTGTGACGACAACGTTGGCATTTTGACTAATGCCTTGACCTTAGGTGCCGGATCCATTTCACGCATTCCCGTGTCGGATGGATTTCGGGAGCAACAAAACGCTCGAATTTACGACTTGTTTAATTTTAGCTGATGGGGAATTCGGTCTTGCACTTAGGGCGTTTTAGATTTTCACTTCTTGTTTTTAGTGCGTGTATTTCGACGAGATTTATGCGCGACGCGCGCTTCTAGAACGATAAAAGGCGGTATTATAACTTGTCTAGGATGTAAAACCATATAGCAGTGGCGTCCGCGTGGGCCTAATGAAGATGGCGTCGAAAAAAGTGGATATCTATAGCAGCGGCAGGATAAATATCGATGCACGTGATTTATGACGTCACACTACCAACTGTACAATATGAATTTGACATTTAAAAAAATACATGTCAATGGAGTTATAATCAATAGTTTACCATATAAATAGTTAGATTATTCCACTTTAGCACAAATTATCAGTTGCACTAATTCCATAATTATTTTAATCCCCTAACGCAATTCGACTTTCTTCTCAACTATTGGTATTCGTGTACACCGTTTTCGATAGTTGTTTGTTGTTTCTGTCACGAAATATTGTCTGGCATTTGCGCCGTTCGTTTAACGACCATTTTCTTTGTTATATTACTTATTTTTTGAAAATTAGCTCTTATCTTAAGTAATCGCGTTCCTTGGCGACTGTATTACAAGGGTATTACGATAAAATGCCCAAAACATTTACGTAACCAAGTAAAAAAAAATGATTGCAGCATTAATAACGTTCTTCGAACAAGAACGTGATAGTATTCCCATTCATGGGCAACCTTTGACACCTTTTCGGCAGTGATGGGTATCTAAGCAGTATTTGCACAAATATAGTGTTAAAAGAATTATAAGGTATGTAATTTTAGCGTGTTGTCCCAGCTTTGAATATTAGCTTATCGTCTATTAGTGTCATCACAAGCAGTGAAAAACAACAAACCCCTGACCGCCTCCACAGCAAATCGACACAAGCCTACACCTGTTTTAGGTTGGTATCGATGATGCTAACAATTCATCGAATGTTCTATATGAAATGTATCAAAATAATAGATATAAGTAGGTATAAATTTTAATTAATTTCTAATTATCTTGATATTTTTGAACAACTCATTACACGGAATAGTCTATTGCAAATTTTGAAGGATAGAGGTATATTTCATTGATGCCTTTGTCTCTAGGGATTATTTTAAAATGAAATAGGTTTCCGTTGGAGAAAAGGTGATCCTCGACAAGAATTGATGGAACCGCCACATATAGCAAATGCAAGACTCAATTTTCTTTTGTAAAAGTGATTGTGAAAACAGTGAATAAACTATAATAAATAAAATAAAAATGTCTGAATTTATTTGTTACAAGAACTTAGCGTAGCATCTTTTACATAATTAATGTTTCCATACTTTTCATTATATACATTCATCCACAGATGTTCTCTCATGTTATGATTAATAGTAAAAAATTTTGACATTTTTCTCACAGCACTAACAATTAGTTTTCTTGATGTAACTTGCAAAACCAAATAAATTTTACTTTATACTATATTCAATATTTCTTTCATAACCTCTTAGGAGTACCATTATTTTCATAGGAATACCGCTATTTTAATAAATACAACAGAAAACATCCACGACAAATAATATAACCTAATATTTATTTATTCCATGTAAAGTCATTCGAAACGTGTTTTGGCAACCACGCCATATAAGACGTCATCTACAATCAATGACGTGCATCGATCTTTATCCTGCCTGTCTTATAATAGCCCTATGTGAGCGGTACACATTCATATCTAGGATGCTTATATGTAGTATAGTATACTGTTGTAGCCTGTTGCATTTCTACTGATAAACAAAAATAAATTATAAAATTTTAAAATTAAATTTTACCCAAATCCATCTATAATCGGCTTTATGACTTAATAGCTTGTCTATTAATATAACAATTTGCTAATTTGCATTTGTGAATAACACCTTATGTTCACAAAAGAAACGTAAACACAACCCGGGTATTGTTTTTGCGATAAACGTTATTAGGCAATGTCATAAAACGGAAAATCATTACACATTAAGACGGTCTATACTTTGATCATCAATGTATCTTGTCTTATACACATTTTGATTATCAAAGTTAGTGTTTGAAATCTATCAAATCTACCTTTTGATTAATAGTATCTTACTAATGTCAAAGGAATATTTTTGAATTTTGTAGGAACCAAAATGAGGGTATTTTTACAAAATTTCACTGTAAACCTTACGTAAAAGGTTATCTAAATCACAAAATTTGCTGTGGTTTTTTTCTTTTACAATGTAATATAGCTATTTGACACACTAAAAAAGGGTTTGGTAAACGATGTTTAATGTTGCTAATTATAATATTGAAAGTTTTCAACTCAGCTACTACAACGGCTAATGCCGCAGACCAACTAAATAAAAGCAAGCAACTTTTTGTTGTTGTTAAACAGTCATTAAACTATGAAATAATGCCATCACAACACTTCCATCGTCTTAACATATAAAACTCTAAATGATGGTTACCAGTAACTCTTTAAATTACAAAAACTCTGAAGTTACTGATTAGTTTTGGTTAAAACCAATTCATTCTAAGCATATATGTAATAGAAATCTCTTCCCTCGATTTATCATCTAGAACCTCTTCCTGTTTTCGAAATTTTCCAATTAGCCAATTATTACCAGTTTGAAAGCTTTAGTTATAATACGAAATTAATGTTAATCCGGAACCTTGTCAAGTAATGTGGAACGGATGCCTGCAATTTACCGGTAATATTTACAATTTCTTATTGCCCTGGACTTTTCTTCATCCCTGCCGAAGATTATCCTACCTAAACCGGAAATAATAAAGGATCCTAAACTGGTAATAGAGATTGCTTTCCGAGAAAGTGTTACTATTGTCACTGTTCTAGAGAAATTACCTAAGGAATACGGCAGCCAATTGATAGCCGCTATATTAGTCTATTTACGATAACAGTATGTAACCATAAGTAAAATCAGAATTACTGACCTCCTATAACGTTAAATGCTAATTGTCATTCCATATCGAATTGGAGAATTTTATTGATTTATATTGATATGTTCAGTGTAATGTAATATTACATCAAACGCCAACGTTTAGTACATTTGTATAAATCGTACAGAACACATATAAAATATTTAAGAAATATACACAAATATAAGATTATATAGAAAATATAACAGAAGGACAGAGTATATAAACAACAGTAACAAATAAACATATACTAAATCATGGTATAGTTTTAGGAATTCATCATCGTGTAGCAAGCGTTATTCAACAAGTGTCTCTTCAGTCTTAGAGCGAACTGACTTTTTGGAAGGCACTTCATACTTTGAGGTAATTTATTGTAAATTTTTGTACCCCAGAAGTCACCATATTTCTGTGTTGTTTGTGTTCTGTGATATGGAACTCGTAAATCCGTCTTACCTCTGGTATTGTGATCATGGATATCACAGTTACGGGTAAAACGATTTCAGTTTTTGTGGGCATAATTCGCTATAGTGAGAATATATGCCCCCACGCAAAGGTTCGTATATGTGCGTTTGTAAAGGCATCTTTGCATGAATCAGTTCTTTTCAGATCGCGCACAATTCTCACAGCGCGCTTTTGTAAGAGAAATATGCGCTCAGCCCCAAAGTTGAATGCCATAAGTCGCCACACGGTGGAAATTAGCAGAGTATGCCATTTTTGTTGCTTGGTAAGTAACGATTTTTTTTTATTCGAAATATTGCGCTAGTTAGTTTCTTTGCTAACTGAGCTATAAGCATGGACCGTGTTAGCTTCCTGTCTATATGCACCCCTAGAAGCTCCATTTTGTTAGACATTTCTCTCTTGTTTAGTGTAAAGTCTAGGTGTCTAGATTTTAGCGATATTTCGTTTCAGCTTATTTGAAGTAAACCACTTATTAGCTTCATATAACGTTGTATCTGTCTTGTGCCGTAAGTTGTCTTTGGCTAGACCTTTGTTATCAGAGAAGTATCATCTGCATATAAACATATAGCTGACACGTTAACTACTAAATCATTAACGTATGCAATGAATAGCAACGGTCCTAATATTGAATCTTGCGGGACGCCACACTCTAACTCCATCATGGGAGATTAATTTGAGTCAGTATCCATGTATTGCTTTCTATTTATTGAATGCGATGATAATAAATTGTATGAGTTCCCACGGATACCATAGTAATGTAGTTTGTCCAGGATGACTTCGTGATTCACGCTATCAAAAGTTCGACTTAGATCACAGCTCGTCAATCGGACGTATTCTTCATGATATAATGCAGCTAGTATCGTGCTCATCATCTCGGTCAATCCTGTTGCCGTAGATTTTTTTCTACGAAAACCATGTTGAGCTTGGGTGATGATGCTGTTTTTGTCGAGGAAGTTATTTATTCTACTGCTAATTACTAATTCCAAAATTTTTG
Source organism: Osmoderma eremita (assembly GCA_031763485.1). Lineage (NCBI taxonomy): Eukaryota > Metazoa > Arthropoda > Insecta > Coleoptera > Scarabaeidae > Osmoderma > Osmoderma eremita. The sequence goes on along the minus strand of JARFOC010051579.1, from coordinate 3,546 downwards.
AAAATGCCGGTAGTATGGATATGGGCCCATAACTTTCTGGATCATGAATATTTCCCCTTTTAAATATTGGTAATACTTTTGCGATTTTTAATTCAACCGGAAAGACTCCTTCCATAAGACAGATGTTTATTATCATTACTAGCGGGTTAGTTAGACTCGGGGCTATAGCTTTTAATAGCCTGGTGGAAAATCCATAGTGATCTAAAGTGTTTTTGCTTTTGATATTTCTAAGTATTTCATTCACTTCAACAAAGGTGACTGGTCCAAAGTAGCACGAATTACAGCATGACTTTTCCATTTTAATTAAAAATTCATGAGGGTTTGCAGCTTGTGGGTCGTGCATCTGTTTCCCGAAATTTATGAAACATCGATTCATTGCATCCGGAGTTATTGGATGATTACAATTTGCTGACTATAATTGATTTTGATTTCTTTTTCTAGAGCAGGTTTCTACATAGTTTTATATCTATAATATTCTTCATACAATCTTTACTCACTTTGGCGACAGTTGCCAGTGCGTATATAATATTTTTCATTTTATTTATGGTTTCTGGTAATTTTTCTTCCACATTTCATGTTCTTCACAAAACACCACTAATAACATTCTTAGTGGTGTTCTGCGTGGTGCATATCTCCCAGAGTGCTGCGTCTGACATTATTTTCCTTCGTAGTTCTCTGCTGAGGATGGCAACTTAGTTGTCGAAATACGTATTCTGAATTCATTATCCAACAAGGTGGTAAGGGTATTTTTTGTTTTTAAATTAAGTGCTAAGATTATTGAAATCAAACAGTTATGTAATTCTAGACCATGGACGTAATGATATAACGACGGAAATACTATTTGAGTTGACTATGAGTTAAAAACCGAAACAGTGCTTGTAGGTCAGTAGAAAAGACTTGACGCAATTTAAAAAATTGCGTGAGGTGTTTCAAAATTGGTTTCGCGCCAGGAAAAATATTTCATAATTTCTATCTTCATATTTAATAATTTCATCATTCTATATTTGTAAACATTAAGGCAGGTTGTTTTTATAATCAATATTATATCTTTTATAAAATTTTATTTATGCAGCTACTATTGTAGTAACTACTTTAAGAACAAAATACTGATGCAATTATACTGAACGTTTATTAAATATCAACAATGGCGCCGTAATGGTAAATAAAAGCGGGTTGCTTCTATTTCTAATATTGCAAAAAGGAATATTCAGACATTATGTACAGTACAGAGTGAATTCTTGTCAGCTGCGGATAAGCAAAGTAGAGAGTAAAAGAAACGGCTAGATATTTCAGTTTGTTAGAACAGAATACGCGTTACTCTGCTATGCGGATGCTAACGAATGTATGGCTTCATGTTTATTTAATACATAGATAAATGGGAAAAAATAATTTTTTGTCGGACACATTTAGGCTCTCCAAGCGCAGCACGAACGCGTGTATGTAGTATGTAAGTGTATAGACAGATCACATTTTCTGAAATGTGACACATCACATTTAATTTTTATAAATGGAACTCTACCTATATATTTTTTTGCATTTTCAGATATATAATATAAAACTATTGCATTCATAAATGCAAGTAAAATAATTTGTAGAAAATTAGGGAAAAGCTAAAGACAGAACTATTAATAAAATAAGTAAGATAAGCCCCGTTTGAAAAATATCATTGAATCATGCTGTTTCAGTCGCTTAATTACCAAATTTGTTTGTCAAATGGTATTGAGTAAACTATTATGACAAAAGATCTTAGTAAATGGCCATAAAGTTTATGGAATCAAAGTGAATATATATTGTGATGAACCGCAATTAATATATTTTTGGCCCATAGTACGTTGTAGTATTCTAGCGTTCTACAATAAAGATTTTATCCAGTTAATAGGATACGGTGGCTTAAAAGAGTAAAAATAAAAGGTTCCCTTGTCACCTCGATGAGTGAAGAACTCCGGATACGTATTTCGACAACTAAGTTGCCAACCTTAGCAGAATCTACGAAGGAAGATAACTCTGGGAGATTTGTTTTGTGTGGTGCAGATTTAGGTACAATTTATGCACTAGTTTGAAACAACGTTAGCGCATTATCTTAAATAACGTGGGACAATATTGTCTTACCAGTGAAAATTTCTAAATCAAACTCTTCTTAGTATTCTATGTTAGTAGGTACCTCTTTTCATAGTTTCTGTTGGAATAAAAAGCCCTAAAAATTCTACCAACCCTAGGTTATCGTATTTAATTCTAACGGCGTAACAACGAAAGCAGAGATCTTTCAAAAGATTACCACAAATATTCCAATAATTGCCTACTTTTTGAATATAATTGGTTTTGTTTTTAAATAAAAAATAAGGACTCTCAAACAAGGGTCGTTATTGAAATTCGTACGCAGCTGTTTAGGTATATCGTACAATAATGTTGTACAATAATGACAATTTAGTAGGCGTAAAATCATGTTACACCGTCAAATTCAAGCCACCTGTTAATTTACAATTATACATATATATATTCTTAAGACAATTTTTCAAGCAAAAACGGATAGAACGTTATTTCAAATCCAACAATATTTCTTTCTGTGTACCTTTTTCATACATAAAAATATTAAGTTATAGGCGCAAATGGAAAAATAACGTTGCAAAATTTACTTAACTCTAAGCTTAATAATCATAACAATTTCTGCAAAGAACGGTGATTACCCTTAGTAGCACGCACTTAGCAATACCTAACTAGTAGGGCATGGGGTGCAAATGATGCTATACTCATATTTAACTTAAAGAAAGTTTCTTGTTTCATTCTCCATATTATCGATATAATATTTAATATGGAGCATTACAAATTACATAAGTATACCTATACTAAATGTGCCTAAAACAAAAATAACTTGTAAAAACCCTATCTATGTAGATAACGAACAGCTTTGCAAATAAAATGATAATAAAGGGAGTTCAACGTTTCGCCATATTATATAAGTGGCTTTTTTCAGGAGACCGTAGCTATAATAGCGCAAAGTGTTAACCGACGCTAGAGGTGAAAACTTCTGGTCTACTTCACCTTTAGTTACGTCATAAAACCTAAGTAGTTCTGGTTTTCCGTCATCTCCGGAATAATAAGGTTGTTTATACATTATTGATCTGGTTTTATTTTTGGGAACGTAGAATACATAATTAAACTAAAATTAATTTTTTTCCATAGATTGCAATAGAAGTTAGTCTAATCAAACGCCATAAAACCTATGGACACTATACACCTCGCGCGACTAACTAAGGGTTAAGTCTAATGGCTTTTATGTATATAATACCAACATTCATTAAAACTTCCGAAATAATATTTTTACCACAAACTCCACTAGATTCATAGTGCCAATTTGAGATCTCCTTCAATATTACATACCTACTTGTTGGCACACTTTTAACACATATTTTGACGGATATCAATAGGCTTTCCGTGTATGAATAATAATAATAATAATAGTAATCTTTACTTCATTAATCGAGTGTATAACAAAATATATGTATGCATGCACCCAAAATAATAAAATAGACGTCACAAATGTATATT